>SEYY01000240.1:47389-57389 GCA_009176605.1 Armadillidium nasatum
TATAACTTGACTAAGCAAATTGGCAGGTATATATGAATTTTTAGGTCAAAAAATCAGCCTATGACTAAGCCTAAAACAGGCAGTTTTTTTTGTAGTGAGTGATGGTTCATTGAATATTGCATGTATAATTGGGCTTAGTTTTATTTTTATCTTTGCATGAATGAACTGATAACTATGGATAGGATAGACCTAGTCTTTCTTGCATGTATTAGTATTGATATTATTTGTTTGGACTGGGACAGTCTCGATAGGCCCTTGTGGCTTCTTACTCTCTCTATTTTCCTATGTTTTCTATACATTTACCATTTTTTGTGCCCTAGAAAGACATATTTCTCAGTTTTTGTGGTGTGTAAGCAGTAACTGAATTATATATATTGTAAAACGGTAAAACAAATTTTTTAGATACACAGGCCCAAAAAAATTTTCCTACTCAGTTTAACTACATAAATTAAATGATGGGAATATGAATTTTTTTTGTTAATTGACAAAGGGGAAAGGATTTTGCAAGTGAAAAAATACTGTAACAACACTTAAATTTAAGGAAATTTTAGGAAAATAAATAAATTTCAAATTTAACTCAGATTTACCTTTGTTTCCCCAAACAGAACTCTGTCCTTTCTGACCAGTGATGCTTATGATAATGTACTGTAGTGTCCCTACTATCATAAAGACAAGGATAACAGGGAAACTTGTTAAAAACTCCCTGGTAGTCCCTAGTCTTGATGTCTCCAATAATCTCCCAACCATATTACTCGTATTTCAGTGTTTGTAGTAATAGTTTGACACTGTTGTAGTTCTTGAGATGCTCCAAATGAACTAAGGGAATGAATGTACCGTATGTGTATTCTTATTATGGAGAACATAGCAATAGCTTCTGTAGTAGCTGTCAATGAAAAGCTTCTACTCATGTGTGTTGCAGGTAATTCCAGTTGCATCAGACCGGATACCTCATTACAGTGACATAGCCCATCTTGATTAGTGAAGAAGCTTTAGAAACATTTGTGATGTTTTCATTTTGCAATTACTCAATCACTGTCATCCAACAAATCTCACTCTTTGAGACTTAAAAGCAAAAGCTCAGCATATGACTTTAAGACAAAGATCTCTGACAAGACATATCTAAAAGTCTTTGATTTGTATAGTATGGATTCATTTCACCACTTGCACCTCTGGGATTGGAGTATATCCTCAATGAGGTTTTGATCCTATGAATTATTGCTTTCTGAGGATAGATGAGCTCTTTTTGGAGGAGTAGGTACAGGAAGATTGCTCTGTGTGGTACTGATGCAATTGAAGATGGAAGATATGAGTAGTTAACCGGGCGTGCATTTTTGCTATCTCTTCCTGTGGAAGTATCCACAATTCATAAGTAACAATTGGTTGAGTGGTCTGTGGACTCACCAAATTCTTGGAATGGCAAAATTTATGGCTCTCTTTTCCACTCTTAACCATTTTACAGAATTTTTTTTTTAAATATACATTTGCTTTACAATATTCATTTAAGATATATAAGCAACAATTGTCTTTCCTTCCAAAAATTTTTTTAGGCAGTATTCATAAGCAACATGAGGTACCCAGGATTTGTATTAATCCCCAAAGGGCATGCCAAGGTATGCTATATAGCTTCATATATTTCACATATTTTAATAGATGTGGTTACAGATAGGGACCAACCGGGGCTGGAATTTTGCCAGGGCCAGGGCTGGGGTTCTGGCCGGGGTTGCCTAAAATTTGTGAAGAGGTCAAAAGCACTAAAATTTTAGGTTGAAACAATTAGATATAAAGTTAATTGAGGTTTATTTAATTATAAGAAAGGCGTAGAATAGCCCACATTCACTTAAATTAATTATTATATGCATTTTCTCTGGAAAAATGTTAGAAAATTACAGATTTTGTATAATAAAAAGTCCAAAAATTAAAAAAAAAAAAATTTGATTCATAATAGTGATTCAACAGCTTTACCTATAAGCCCACAAAGTAAAGTTTGAAAAAATGTAAGATATAAAATTATCAATTATAACCTGTATTTATACATATCATTGTTATATCATTGAATTGTTATATCAAACTTGAATTAATTAGCTACATTTTATTTAAAAATTATTATTTTTATACTTTCAATCAATATGGTTAAAATATCAGCTTCAGCAGAGTATGGAAGTACTTTACAATGTTTCAGGATAGGCTCGAAATAGCTAAATGTAACATCTGCAGTCAGAAAATTAGAAGAGGACCTCCGGGTGGTACAAGTAAAAAATTTTCAACCAAATCTTTATGGGGGCATAAAATCAAAACACAAAAATGAACATTCACTAGCAGAAAAGGAGTAGTCAAAAGAAACAGAAAAAAAGAGAAAATTTTAAAAAAGCAAGAAGAAATTTCTTAATTTTCTTATATTGTTTAAATTTTTATTATTATTTGACTGATTGAGCTGAAATTTTCAGGGTATATGCATTTTTTCCCAAAGTTCTGAGTTGATTTTGAGCATTTTTCTGAGTCTATAACGGTTTGAAAGTTATTTGGACTCAAAGTTAAAAAAAATGAATAACGGGGTCAAACCACTGGTCCACATGAGCTGAAAATTTAACTGAATAATCTTAGCCCTCAATTTCTTGCATTGGTGAGAACAGATTTTTGATATCACATCTAGAAAAAAAGTTATAAGCATTTAATTTTTTTTTTTAAAAATCGTACCCTTACAGAGAAAAAAATTATTTAAAAACACGCTACGTATTATTTTTTATTTTTGGATATTGTTTAGAGGAGGGACAGGGCTGCGATTTTTATTTAGTGCATTATTAAATGCTTTTTGGTTGAAGCGAGATATAGCCTCTCAAACTTTGGAAATATTTGAAATTTGGTCAAAAATGGACCTTTTTTGAGAGGCTATATCTCGAAACCAACGACTCGCATCGAATAAAATATACAGAAGAATTTGTAGCCCCATCCCTCCTCTATGCACCCTCCTAAAATAAGGAATGTTTTAGTTATAGTTTTGTTTTAAATTTTATTGACCGAAAAGGTGGATTCTTTTTCTATAGTTGTTTCAGTTTTTGGCTTATAACATTTTTTCTATAACTCTGGGAACAAATGTCTGTTACATGTTTTCGTTGCTAATAGAACTATGAATATTCATCCAAATTTCAAGTTATTCCGAAAAGTGGTTTGGCCCCACCATTCATTTGAAAAGTGTCAAATTTCCCCTAAAAAAAAAACTTTTTAGCAGCTATAGACTCAGAAAACGCTAGAAATTGACTTTTTTTTCACCAGGAAAAAAGCTATATACACTGAAAATTCAAAGAAAATCGGAAAAAAAAAAAAAATTAAAATTTTTTTTTTTTATAAATATATATAATATATATATATATATATATATATATATATATATATATATATATAATATATATATATATATCCGATCCAAGTAAGGCTCTAGGGGCCTGTCAGTGGGGCCAGCACTCGCCTCCATCTAAATCTGTGAAATCCCTTGTGAATACTTTCCCCTCCCCAAATACTCACATCTCTCTACCACAATCACCTCCTCGCCATGCACCTTCAGCACAAGCTCCTCTCCCTCCTCCTCCCTTCTAATTATTTACAGTTCTGTCTTTTCAACGTTCACAATCAATTCCACCTCTTTTAGCTTTTCCGCAAAACTTCTTATCACCTCTCCTAACTTCTCTCTATCTTGGCTCCAATATATATATATATATATATATATATATATATATATATATATATATATATATATATATATATATATATATATATATATATATATTTCCTCTGGTGGGTAAAAACCAGAAACCTACTAATTTCCACCAGAGTTGGGTCAATACAGAACCTAATTGTTAAACGACAACATGCACCCATACACGGCTCTTGAAAGTGTGCAAGCCAAAAGAAGTTGGGAAAACAGAAAAAGGGAGTGTGTTCCAGACTTTACCAATTGAGTACATATAAGATTAGGCATAGCGGTTAAGTCTGGGATCAGACAGTTGAACAGAGAAAGGATAAGACTGTGTAGAAAATCGTGTTACACAAGCGTGTTCTCAATGGAGGAGAAAAGCAACGGAAGAGTTCAGAAGGGAAAGAGACTGGAGAGAATTAGTTAAGACAAAAAGCCAGACTCCACCTTGTCAAGGAGAGTTGTGTGAGTGGAACTACCCCAGATGTATGAGGCGTATTCCAAACAGGGGAGAACAACACCCCTATAAAGAGAAAGCAATTGGATTGGCATAAAAAAAAATCCTGAATGTGCAACAGAACACCCAACCTCTTAGAAGCTTGTTTAGAAAGAGAAGTAATGTGATCCTTTCAAGAAAGACCACTAGAGATTATTAAGGACAGATGAAGGCTTGAGTTGCGTGTTTTAGAAGATGTCATAGTTTTGTAGTAGATAGTCTCAAGTAGAGATATGGAGGAACTGAGTTTTTGAGGCATTGAAAAAGCTATGTTTTCTCTTCCTCAATTTGAAGTGCAAGAAAAATCAGAGGTCAGATATTCCAAGGCCAACATTCTAGCATCAATTAACTGTTGCTGGGAGGGGCGCCTTTCAAACTGAAAGGAGTAATGATGGGTGAGATCATCAGCATAGGATCGGATAGGTAATGAAGTAATAGAGAGGATTATTAATTAAAAGTTTAAAAAGCTTTGGGGATAGGACACCACTATTAGCAGATTTAAAGGATGAATGGTGGTCATCTACAACAGCAGCTATAGAACGACCATAAAGAAAATCAATGAGAAGGATAAATTCTGAAAGAGGAAAGTTTAGAAATCGAAGGGATTCGAAAAGTCCAGCGCGAGAGCAAAAGATTCACCGAAATATCGTAAAGTGGAAGACCAAGAGTCAGAGAGAATAGAAAGAAGATCACCAGTAGACCGTTTCTTATGGAAATCATACTAGCGATCAGAGATAAGATTTGAAGAATTGAGATGCTTCTAATTGAGGTTCGAAAACTTTAACAAGAACGGAGGTTAAAGAATGTGACAGCAGTTGGAGGGTCGAGAGGGGTTTCCTTTCTTCGGCACAGGCTGAATGAGCTCATGTTTCCAGCAAGAAGGGAATGTTGAAGCAAAAAGACAGACAAAGTAATTTACCAAATCAGGGTACAAGCCCAGAATCACAAGTTTTGAGAACCTCATGAGGGATACCATCAAGACCATATACCTTCTTAGTGCTAAGCTCTGAGAGAGCAGAAAATTGTAGGCATAAATGAGATGGAAGAAGTTAAAGAAGGAGTAGCAGCTCCGGAATAGTCTAAGGTTAAATTAGAGGCAAAAGTCTTAGCGAATAGTTCAGCTTTAGAAGAAGGCAAAATGGCGTCGGAGGATACTAGAGGAGGGAAAGAGGAAGAAGCAAAATTATTACATTTTTTGCAAAATGCCAAGAAGGGCGTGAAGAAGAACCAAAAAGATTATTGCATTTCAACGAAGAAAAGAGTTTTTGGTGTTGCAGAGGATAGATTTTGCACGATTCCGGGATGAAATATAAATTGAATGAGTTTCTGGAGTTTGAAGACCACGGTAATCCCTGAAGGCATCATCCCTATGGAGAATGGTACGAGAACAAGCAGAGTTAAACCAAAGTCCGTTAGGTTTAGGAGAAGAGAAATAATATGGAATGTACGCCTCCATGCAAGGGAGTATCACTTTAGTAGCAATGATCTCTGCAAACTCCGAGGGTCCATTCCCACAGTTTTGAGTTTCACCAATATTTTTTTTTTTAAAGGTAATGTACGAATAAGCGCTTGTAAATTTGGAACATGAGAAGGGAGTCGGGGGAAGTTGAAGTGGGAGGATAGACACTCCAATATGAGGCGAGGGTACACTAGAGACCCTCTGAGAAGGTGAAACGCGAAAAGGAACCAACCAAAGGGCAACGGAGTGAAACGGAATGGTCTTGACCATACTGTCACTCCCCGGTTTATGCCCAATGGAGGGTACTTGCATTGCTTTGGACGGCGCTACATCCCCCACCCCACCCCCACACACACACACACACATATATATATATATATATATATATATATATATATATATATATATATATATATATATATATATATATATATATATATATATATATATATATATATATATAGTTTAATATGTTACTAACGGATTAATTAAGGATTAAAATTAAAATAAAATATTTAAGAAAACAAACCAAATGGTAAGAAGTAAATGGCGTGAAAATAAATTGAAAAACAATTTTGTGCATTTGAAAAAATAAACTTCTAGTGGAAAGCAACATATCAATGTTCTGGAAACAAAATTATCGGGAAACGACGTTTCAAAATATTAGGCAATATTAATAAAATATTACATAATTTAATTAATTAATTAAGTAATTAAATAAATGAGCAATTAAGAATAACAAGTTGATCTATGTTATAGAAAGAGTGAATTGTTCTAATTTGATCAAAATCGTAACTGTAGTTACAGAGATATAGAATATAAGCCAAAAATTGTAATAACGATTAATTAATTAATTAATTAAATTGAAAATTTGGAAAATCAAGAAAAACAATGTTTCGTGATATTCGAAACTTTACAGTCAAGGAAATTGAACATTCCAAAAAATGTAAGCCAAAGTGATGAAAAAAATCTGGTATCGGTATCGGTCATTTTTAACCGATACCGATACCCAAAAATTATACCGATACTTCACTCCATCCCTAATATATATATATATATTATATATATATATATATATATATATATAATATATATATATATATATATATATATATATATATATATATATATATATATATATATATTAGGAGAAGAGTTCCTGCAAATGGAGTTCGCCATCCAGCTATGGATGCCAAGCATCCCATCAGGGATGGGAGTCAGGAAAAAGTAACTGACTCCGACTCCCGACTCTCGGATCGTAACTCGTAGTTAAATAATTGTTATTTAAATTATTAATTAATTAAACATTTTGATTATCCAATTTTCTCTTTTTATATTTTTTGTTATTATTATTATTATTATTATTATAATTTTTATTATTATTATTATTATCATTATTAAATTATATTTCTTTGCGAAATAATTCCAAACTAAATTTCCAATATAATTATTGAAATATTTTAAAGGTAGCATATATATATATATATATATATATATATATATATATATATATATATTATATATATATATATATATATATATATATATATATATATATATATATATATATATATATATATATTATATATATGCGTGTGTGTGTGTTAGAGAGAGAGGGAGAAAAAAATAAGACATTTTATAATTTTTTTAAAATAATAAAAAGTCTTAAAAACTAAAAAGTTGGTACAAACTAGGTGAGTAGGGAAGGGTGTCGGTAGGAGTCGCTTAATTTAACCGACTCCGACTCTCCATCCCTGTTCTAAACATTTATTATTCCTAAAAGAAAATATTTTAATTTATGGAATATACTTGGGCAGAACCAAATATGAAATACATGGCTAAGTATTGGTCGTACAGGGAATTCAATCCTCAGTTGCCTAGCAGTACACAAATGTTCTATATTATTACTGTGTATTTCTTATAATAATTATAGTATCGGTATCGGTATTGACACCTAAAAAAATAGAGTATCGATGTCAGTATCGGCCTCTTTACTGGTATCGATACATCTCTACATTTTACAGCATTTCTATTATATCATTTTATTTGTTTCAGGAATAATTTAGTATTTTCATAATGGCTACATACAATTTCAAAAAAATGACTACTGTTCCAACAGCAGAAGTAAGTATAATTGCCATTTTTTACAGCCACTTTAAATAAAGTATGGATTTATTACTTAAGTTCTTGTTATTATATTATCTTATTTTATCATTACATATTCTATTTTCTTCACAGGAATTTATTGATTTCACGCTGTCAAAAACTCAAAGAAAAACACCAACTGTTGTTCACAAGCAGTTTAAAATTTCCAGAATTCGTAAGTTCTACATGAGGAAAGTCAAATTTACTCAACAGAATTTTCGTGACAGAATTAATCAAATATTAACAGACTTCCCTAAATTGGAGGTAATCTTTAAATATATTATATATATATATATATTATATATTATATATTATATATATATATATATTATATATATATATATATATATATATATATATATATATATATATATATATATATATATATATATATATATATAAATGAACATTTATAAGTCTATATATAATTTAATAAGATAGAATTTACTGTTCTTTTAAATGAATAAATGTTTCTATAATTATAATGTCATTTGTATGATATAATTTCATAAATGGTATATAATTAATTACTGAAGGTTTTTGAATTGGGGTAATGCAATATAAATTTTAGATATACATTTTATAATATATTTATTTAACAGAGGAATAGTGGAAGTTTACTAGAAATAAAAAGTTAAACATTACCATTATGAAGCTAAAATAACATCACGTAAATGACGACCACCATTTTCCCTGCACTGCACTAGTTGGTTGGTGAAGTTTGTCTTATATAAAGAAAATAGTACTTTTTAAGATTTATATAATAATAATAGTTATCATAAATACTTAATAGGTAATAAATAAATTTGGATATGCATATATAGAAAGACTATCAATATTAAGCAAGAGGACAATATAATAATAATATACAAGTTAAAGATTATTACGGACCTATTTATAGAGAAGAGAGAGATTATGTAATTCAGTCAACTTATAATCGTCCTTTAGACTGATTCTATAAATAATTAACTTTCGCTTAATCGTCCTTGAGACTGATTCTGTACGGCCGCTATTCAAGTTAATTACTAAGTTTTTAGAACTACTAGAAATCCTTCTTTCTCATCCGTATGGTTCACTGTTATTGTCTAGGGTTTGTAAATTAAACCTCCTTCAAATGATTCAGTAGATAATTTCTACTTTGAGTCTACTACATGACTAATGTTAAAATTCAACTACTTTACCATTACAACTAGTTAACATATAAATTATAAAAATATAAATAATTTCTATGTACAAAAGAATCCATTCATAATTTGAATGCATTTTTACATTCAAAATATAAATAAAATACATTATAAAATTATAAAAAAATATCTTCTCTATGCTTCGCAAATTAGAATAACAAAAAGCATCCTTTTCCTGCTTCACGGTTATCAGAAATTATTGATAACATTACAAAGATCAAGACTGCAACTCAATATGTGCAAATTTTTTCTCGTGTTATCTTAGTCAACAAAAAATTATTTACCTTTATGCTGGTCATTTCTTTCTTTTCTCCTCACTGGGAAACTATTGATTATTCTCTATAAGAGTGATCAACCAATCTTTTTTCTTTCTGTTTTATGTTAATAATTATAGGACTTTTCAACCTTTGGTTCATCAATAAAATATAAAGTTATAACTTACCCAGAATTGGGGATGTAGAAATCTAATTGTATCTGGGTTGTTTTCCCAAAAGTTTGTCCTGCTTTCACTCTTGTTTATAGTTTGTCTATTTTTTCCATGTTAATACTCCTAGATTTTACATATCTCAATTCTTTTCTTTATATAACAAAATATTTATTTTTAAAATACTAGAGAAATAGTGAGGTATAGAAAGTGGAAAGTGGATTAAAGACTGCAAATGTTTACAGAAATTAATGATAAAAAATTCTAAAAAACTAAAATAAAAAAATAAAAAACAAAAACAAAACAAAACATTCACCAGAAGAATATGGAAATAAGCATGAAAGGGTATGTACTATTAGGCACTGCAGTGAAATAGGAAATACCATTAGCACCCATATACCCAATGGCATTACCAACTTGAAAGCAATACTTCCCACCCATATATATATATATATATATATATATATATATATATATATATATATATATATATATATATATATATATATATATATATATATATATATATATATATATATATATATATATATATATATATCAGGACATGCACCCATTTTATGCTGACTTTCTGAATACTTTGTAT
>SEYY01000240.1:62389-87184 GCA_009176605.1 Armadillidium nasatum
GGAAACATCTCAATTCTTCTAATCTTATCTCAGATCGCCAGTATGGCTTTCGTAAGAAACGCTCTACTGGTGATCTTCTTTCCCTTCTCTCTGACTCTTGGTCCTCCGCTATTCGGCATTTCGGTGAATCTTTTGCTGTGGCGCTGGACATATCGAAAGCCTTCGATAGAGTCTGGCACAAAGCTTTGATTTCTAAACTTCCCTCTTTCGGTATCTATCCTTCTCTCTGTGATCTTCTCGCTAATTTCCTTTCCGGTCGTTCTATAGTAGCTGTTGTAGACGGCCACCGTTCATCCTTTAAATCTATTAACAGTGGTGTTCCTCAAGGTTCTGTCCTATCCCCAACACTTTTTCTACTTTTCATTAATGACCTTCTCTCTATTACCTCATCTCCTATCCACTCCTATGCTGATGACTCCACCCTTCATTATTCCTTCCAGTTTGAAAAACGTCCCACCCAACAGCAGTTGATAGACTCGAAAAGGGTAGCCTTGGAGCAACTAACCTCTGATCTTTCTCGTATTTCAAATTGGGGCAGAGAAAACATGGTTGTTTTCAATGCCTCAAAAACTCAATTCCTTCATCTCTCCACTCGACACAATCTTCCACACAACTATGATATCTTCTTCGAAAAAAAAAACTAAAGCCTTCTTCTGTTCTTAATATTCTTGGTGTTTCTTTTTCTCGTGATCTTTCTTGGAAAGATCACATTACTTCTCTTTCTAAACAAGCTTCTAAGAGGTTGGGTGTTCTGAGGCGCCTTCAGAATTACTTCACGCCACCCCAGTTGCTTGCTCTGTATAGGGGTGTTGTTCGCCCCTGTATGGAGTATGCTTCGCACATCTGGGGTGGTTCCACACATACAGCTCTCCTAGAGAAGGTGGAGTCTAGGGCATTTCGTCTCATCAATTCTCCTGCTCTTACTAACTCTCTTCAATCTCTTTCTGCCCGTCGAATTGTTGCGTCACTCTCTCTATACTATCGCTATTACAACGGACACTGCTCTTCTGAACTCTCGTCGCATACCTCCTCCATTGAGAAGAGCTCGTGCGACACGCCTTTCTACACATTCTCATCCTTTCTCTGTCCAACTCTCCGACCCCAGACTTAACCGCTATGCTCAATCTTACATATACTCTACTGGTAAAGTCTGGAACACACTCCCTTTATCTGTTTTCCCAACTTCCTTTGACTTGCATACTTTCAAACGCCGTGTATCTGGACACGTCGGCCACCATCGACCATGATAATAGATTCTTTCCCAACTCCGGTGGAATTTGGTAGGCCTCTGGCCTTTGCCCACCAGAGATATATATATATATATATATATATATATATATATATATATATATATATATATATATATATATATATATATATATATATATATATATATATATATATATATATATATATATATATATATATATATATATATATATATATATAATATATATATATATATAAAAACACTTTATGTATAAATGGGATTTAAATTATTTATGTGTTTGAATTTTTTTCACTTTTTATTTCTTTTATCAGCTTTGATGTTTAAGGATGTGTAAGAAAATTTTAAGAGTATATGAAATCAAATGACTATCTGCCCAAATTTGATAAAAAATGTAATACTTTGATAACTAATTAATTTAACCATTAACTGCCCTGTCCTGACCTAGTTCATCAAAAAACATCATGTACCAAATCATAAATTTTTCTTGCCATCATTGTTCTTAATAACTAATTAGTTCTTTATATTAGCATATGGGTTTATTTCATTTGATTGTCAGAAATAGCGTTATTATTGCTTGTGTAGCCTATTCTTTGTTTACTCAGCATTGTGTTGAATTTAGTATTTTTATGTAATAATATTTGCACTTCACTACGAAGTTCTAGTGACCTAGATTATTATAAAATTTTCAAAGAAAAGTTAATGTAGTATATTTGATGGTACTTAAAAATTCTAGAATCTTGTACTTTTTCTTTGAATATAAATAGAAAACTGACGTGTTTATTATGTTGAAAATTAGCAGCAGCAGTAAAAATATGGAATTGCTTTGCCATTGAAGCTATTTTTGGAATGGAATTTTGTAAAGAAATGCTTATTAATAATAGCTTCAGAAGATAATTGCTTGAAAAACATTTTAAGCATTTGGAAATGTAAGGTTATCAAAATTGAACTACATTAATAGTTAATGAGAAAGGGGAGGGTTCAATTATTTGTATTATTTCTAAACATCTTCTTGAACATTATTAAAATGCAAGATCTGGCTAATAGACAGTTAAGCTGTTTTATGGAGGAAAATAGTGCTGCACACACAGACTTGCTGGGCAAATTTAGGAATGGTACTGAAGCAGTTTTTTGAAGTTTATTAAAACTAAAAGGAAAGGAAAGGATGTGATTGAACTTGATGAAATTAGTTATTGTTTGTTAAGATTATTAAAGTTTCTCTGCTTTAATCTTATCCATAAATTCACTGAATTTGTTCTGCTCTGCATTTTGTCCTAAATAGTGTAGGAAAGGCTTCACGATCCTAAAATTTAGTTCATATATATATATATAAGTTGTACATTGTTAATTCCATCACTTGTATTTTGTCATTCTGATCTTCAAAGTGAATTGGAAAAGTTAATTGTGCTTCTTTAATACGTAAGGATGAAAGACTCCCTACCCATAACCAAAAGTACTTGTAGCTAAACTCAATAATTTATCAACAGGTTTCTTCTGATTATGTTAAACTATTGAAATATGCTGATTCTTTATACCGATGTAAGCAACTGAAACGTGCGTCCTTAGGTAGAATGGCAACAATAATAAAGAAACAAGTATCACCTCTTAGATTCTTGGAAGATGTGAGACAGCATATGTCACGTTTACCAAACATCAATCCAACTGCTCGAACACTCATTTTATGTGGATGTCCTAATGCAGGTATATATAATATATATATATATATATATATATATATATATATATATATATATATATATATATATATATATATATATATATATATATATATATATATATATATATATATATATATATATATATATATATATATATATATATATATATATATAATAATAAACTAGTGACCGCAATAGACTCATTACTTTTAGAGCAAAGTGCTACTCCTCGATTAGCCATCAGAGCAACTCCCACTATTCCCATTAAAGCCTTTTAACTTTTTTTTTTTCTTTCTTCTTCATTCGCTCACACTTGTCTCGCTACTTTAAATTTCTTGTAGTATATACGCACAGTCTTTTTGTTTTTCGTGTCTAAAAACTGCACCTGTCAACCATGTAGTAGAGCACATTCTTGTTCGTCATGCATTTCCATTTCCATTTTCATTTTCATTATCATTACCATTACCATTACTATTACCATTATCTTGTCTATGTGTTAAATTCTGAAACCTCTCAACTACAATGTCTCCCTTGCATTCAAACTTTTTATTTATTTAGTTATTTTTTTATAAAACCAATACAACTGACATTGCGTTTATAAAGTTATTTTTCATCCTTTATCGTTCTTATAATGGCTAAAAACTGCTAAATGTGGTATAGTTTCTTTTGCTTGGTATTAGCATTTCGTTCGAGAATTTTTGGGCTTGATTCTGTCTTTGTTTATCAAAATAGTTCCAGATAAAAAAATTTTTTTCCCGATACCGATACCAATACCAAGACTTCCAAATTCACCGATACCTAAAAATTTACCTGTACCGATACTTACCGATACCGATACTTTATCCATTTATATACCAAATTTTTTTCCGATACCGATACTTCACTCCATCCCTATATATATATATATATATATATATATATATATATATATATAATATATATATATATATATATATATATATATATATATATATATATATATATATATATATATATATATATATATATATATATATATATATATATATATATATATATATATATATATATATATATATATATATATATATATATATATATATATATATAATTTCAGGAAAATCGTCTTTTATCAATTTGATTACAAGAGCTGATGTAGAAGTTCAACCATATGCTTTTACAACTAAAACACTTTATATTGGTCATACAGATTATGAATATCTCAGATGGCAGGTAACTATGTTTTAGGGTTTTTGAAAAAATTTATTTTTCATTAGTTTGAATTTAAAATAATAACGTTAGTCGCAAAGAAAGTGTTGAAGTTTTTTTAAATTAAATTTACTTAGCTTACTTATATGGAGAGAGAGGAGACTAATTCTGATAAAATACTGACTTTGTAATTTAAAAAAAGAAAGAAATAGGAATTTTGAGTTTAAAAAATATGAAAAAATATAAGAAAAAATAGAAATTATGAGTTTAAAAAAAGATAAAAAAATAAAATGGGAAATAACTTGCAGTGCAAGTTTTAAGGAGTTTAAATTCAATCTAGGCTATTTTTCATAGAATAGTTTGATCAGGTTTTGGAGGAGAATGTGTGGAAAAGTTATTTTAAAAACTTGAAATTTGTTTGGTATCATACGGAATAAAAATAAAAAAGCAGTCAAAATCAAATTGAATCTGTAATTGGAAAGAGGAGGAATGAATAATTAAAATTTACTAATGGTTATTATTTTTACTTTCAAATATGTAATGGTTGAAATAAATAACAATAAAATAAGGAAAAGGTTGTGGACTTAGGGATTTCAAAGATTTTAAAGAGCTTAATATTATCATTATCATCAGGGGTACCTTATACAAGTTATTTAGTCATTTGCTATCAATTATCCAAATATTCAATCAGATAATTCTAATTTATTGTAATTTAAGCTAGAGATTTTAAATTTCCATTTCTTAAATAATTATAGTAAATAATAAAAATAACTGCTAAAATGAACATTTCAAATGTAGTTTGGCACAATCTTGTGCGCTTTCAGCTAAACTTCTTGTTAGATCAAAGTATATTCTTGTGAAATCAGCTAATATATTAATCCTTTTTATGATGTAATTAATTTCAGTAGAAAGTACTAACTACTCTTGAAAGCACAAAATAAGTTGCAGAAATGAAAATTAAATTACGATGCACTCTCTAAACCGATTTTGCAAATTTAATTTTTTAATTTTATAAATTTAAGGAGGTAAAATCAGAGTAACAGATGTCACTAAACGAAATAATATGTATAGTAATGGAGTTAATAAATTAGTGATCATTATAGATTTACAAAAATATATACAAGCATTATTCTCTACATTTGATACAGATCAGATATAAAGCATTATCATTACCACAAGATATCTTTCTGATTATGTATAATTACTAAAAGTACAATTATTTGAAAATCTTGCTATTGTCAATTTGATTGTAACTTTTGTTAAAGGAGGTCATTACCTCTCTCTTGTTACTTGTGAACTCCACATTTTTCTTTAGGTGATTGACACTCCAGGACTTCTTGACAGACCATTTGATGAAATGAATACAATTGAACTTCAAACCATTAATGCTTTGGCTCACATCAAGGCTGCTATTATTTTCATTGTTGACCTCTCTGAGCAGTGTAATACCCCAATAGATAAACAAATGCAGATTTATGAAAGTATTAAGCCTCTTTTTGAAAATAAGGTAAGCTTTTGTAACCGTCTCTTGTATGTACAGCACACCAATATAAAGCTTTTGTTTCCTATAGAGCTGAGTTTTAGTATTTAATGTAAATTAAATTTCCCTTGGATGCTCATTGTTTGCTTGTGTTTATTTTTCAGCCTTTGGTAGTGGCTTGCAATAAGGCAGATCTTGTCTCCCTTGATGACCTTGAAAAACAAGACCCTGAAAAGAGAGAGCTGATTACTGCAATTCAGAAGGAGGGAATTCCTGTTATAGAAACTTCCACTAAAACCCAAATGGGAATTATGGATGTTAGAAAGGAGGTTCGGCAAAATTTAGTTCAACTTTTATATTAAATATCGTCAGATTTATTGTTTATGAAAGTTTATTGATATTATGTTATTTGAAAGGCTCAATGTTTAGTGAAATATTTTTAAAAAACAAAGTTTCAATTATTTACAAGTTCTCTAAATTGACAATAGAAAGCTTATCTCTGTATTAAATGATGTAAGACATTTTAGAATATTATAATCTTTTTCTTCTTTTATAGGCCTGTGACAGACTTTTGGCGCAAAGAGTTGATATGAAATTGCGTGCTAAGAAAACGGAATCGATTTTAAATCGAATTCATGTTGCTGAACCCATGATCAGAGATGATAATCATAGAACTCCTTTTATTCCAGGTGAACAATTTATAGTAAAGTTTATTATTATTTAGGGAGAATAATATTTTAGTAAAGGGATGTAGTTCAAAATAGAGAAAATTGATATTCAACTTATTTTCTAAAATTGTGATTATTTGCAAATTAATTGGCTAGTTTTCTTAATAAATTTTCATATTTATTCTTTGATGGTTTTTTTGTTCTCTAAATATTTAAATTTCTAACGATTTCAAAAGCTGTTTTGTGTGCAACATATAATTTTATATATGTGTAAAACAAATATTTGTTAAAGATTAGCAAGTTTATTTTTGATTGGTCTTGTGTTTATTTATTTTTTTACTTCATTAATAACCTCTTGTTACCTCATCATCTATACTCTTATGCTGACAGTTCCACCCTTTATTAATCCCTTCATTTAAGAGTCTTCCTACACAACTTAATTGTCTGATGCTAAAAGGACAGCGTTTTGGCAACTCACATCTGATCTTTCTTTGGTTTCAAATTGGGGCAGATAAAAATTGTTTTCAACGCCGCAAAGACTAGGTTCCTTCGTCATTCTACCAAATAATATTCCATATAACTTTAGCATCTTTGAAAACATTCAACCAAACCACCCCTTTTCCTAATATTCTTAGTATTTTTTTTCTCTTGTGATCTTTCTTGGAAGGATAATGTTTCTCTTACTAAATTGACTTGTAATAGATGATGTTTTGAAGTGTTCAGAATTTGTTCACACCACTCTGGTTGCTTCATCTGTATTCGTTCGTTGTTCGTTCTAGTATGTATTTTTACCACTCAAACGGCTCTTCTTGAAAAGTTAGAATCTAAAGCTTTTGTCCTACTTCTCTCAAATCTTTTTCATGTCGAATTGTTTCTTCATTATTACGCTAGCGCGATTGCAACAAACATTGTTCTTCCAAACTCTTTAAAAACATACCCCCTTTGAGGAGACTCAGCCTCGTCTATCTTCACAGTCCCATCCTTTCTCTGTCCATCTCTAACTCCAGACTTCCCGTCTCTCTCCGCTCTTGTATTTTTATTTTTAAGTTTAAAACGCACTTTTTCCCCATTTCCTAAGACTTAAACACTATCAAATATATCTATTTATGTTGGTCATTAATTAATTGGGTGTGTCTTTAGAATTTTCCAACTCTGGTGGATTCTTTACAGCCCTTTGACCTCTCTTTACCAAAGGAGATAAAAAAAAGTAGAATCGATTAAATTGATAGTCTGACTTAATTGACAAATTTCATACATTTATTTGCTGTTACATTTTGATGTTTAGTTATTATATTATATCAAAGGAGCGTTGCGTTTAAGTTTGGAGTGTAGACGGACCGGAGTTCTGGGGAATAAAGTGAAGCAACCAGTTTAAAAAAATAAATGTCTTGGAAGGGTGACCCATAGAACGTAGTGGTAAGAGGATATGTGTGTCAAAATTGTTGGTGTAGACTTATCTGAGTACTTCTCTCTATCGGACTTATTTATTGATTATTCTTGATGCATACAGAGAGTTAGGTTCGCGACATTGTTGACGGAATTCTCCTATCAAAGTGTCATGTTAGTTTGCGCTTCTACGGCTCGTATAATGTAGTTTTGCAGAGAACTTCTATAATGTTACGACATATCATAATAATGACATTGACGAGATAAAAATAGTGATGGTAAAGCTAATAAAAAGATTTTTTAAAAATTTGCAATCTTATCTTGTACTATTCAAATGAATCATGTAGTACAGACTTCCACGCCTCCTCGTACCGAGTATGGCGTAATATTACTATACAATGAGCTTTAGTTCATTATGTTTACTTATAGATCTAAATAGAACGTAATACTATTTGATGTAAGACACGAGACCACAGAAAAAAGTGGGTTTAGAGTGTAAGTTCCTATATTATATTCTGAAACAGCTACCTATATAAAAAACATCATCCAATCTATATTTTGACTACCCATAAATTTCGTATCATTCTCATTGATTTTATAAAGTAATGAATGCTAAAATCTCTATTAGCTCCTATATCACAAGACATAGATGATACTCCACACTAGAACTATGTATGAAAGGGAACAAGTCACCTAATGTATATCGATTTATTTCTAGGAATATTAAACAGTTTTTCGCGAGCTGCGCTTATTTTAAGGCTTTTGTAAAATTTTATTGGCGTTGTTGTTGCAAGCAAAGATAAATGCTAAAGGCTCGGGTATTAAGTAAAGTTTACTCTATGGTTACTGTATATTCAGGAAATAAACTGTTGTGATCAGAGATATAGATATCAGTTGCACGGTAAAGGAACCTGAATTCCTTTGAGCTGGCGTCATTTGAAAATCAATTTATCTATTTTCCTATGGGTTCACTCCAAGAGATGTAAGCCATTTTGTTATTCATATTATTATCTTCCCTCTATTCATTAACTATAAAATAAGTATAGTTCACTCAGAATGTTGAAGTTTTCTAGCTACTAATATATACTCCAGGAACATGAGGCTGGGGTGTTGCAAGATTTTAAAGGAAGGCAATGGAAAGTAATGAGGGAAATTCCGAAGAAATAGCTTAAGGAAGATAAAGACCTCAAGAGAAAGAAACCCATAATGGAAAGAATGTAATTACACATTAGGACTCTTGGAGTAATGAGAAACTAGAAATGATATTTCGCGCAAAAATATTACCGATGATTGAGTTGAAGTATAGATCCTAATTTCCTGAGTAATAGGGTGAATGGATAATTATATAAGTTTGCTGACTTGTGGTTAAATTAGATTCCTCCGACATCTTGAAAGTCTTGTCGATCAGGTTGTTATATTAGAAATGAGTTAGAATATATGATGGGTTATAAATGATTCGTAGGTTTTTATTATTGAAATGTAAATAAAATAATTATAATTATTCACAGCCATCAATTTTTATATTTATTAATATGTATACTTTACTATTGCCTCTGTCTTCTTAAATCTAAACGCAAGATTATTTTGTTTTTACCCTCTGTCTCAATATAATTGATATACTTTGTATGAATAAATTTAACACAAATTCCTGTTTTGTGTAATTAATGTATTATATGCACACAAATGAATTAACCACTTTATAGATGTAACTGTTTTTTTTAATTTGTTCAAAGACGAATCTCTGAAGAATAAAAAGAAGTCAGAGGAATGAAAGACGAAATTTAAAGCAGGTGTTTTATAGTATAATTTGATTGCAAGAAGGATAACCATTATAACAACAGAAAGAGAAGAATTAGACCACAAATCTTAATGAAAAGTTAGGGACATTGTAAAGTATGATTAAAAAAAAATCTATAATTTAAAAAAAAAAATGGCTAATTAACACACGAAGCATTGTAACAATAAGTTTGCAGAATAAATCCACATTTTAAGAAAACATAGTTGAATCGGAGCAAGACTCCAATTTTCTACACATCACGTATCAATGTCGAAAATATGAGTAGAAAAGAAGCAAGATCTCCACTCACTTTACGCAACATCAGGCACAAACTTAGTTTAAACTTTGCTGTCTTGATATGTCGGCTTATTAATAAGAACCTCTTCCTCATATTATTCTGTATCCCACACACTTAGAGATCTAGAGGGTAACAGCGTTCTTTCTACTATGATTCAACATACCTATGCATCTAAGTAAAAGGCCAGTGTAAGCTAGTGACTCGGATTTATCGTTGTTGGATATGGCGTTGCACTGGTGTTACGCATTCTCAAATGATTCCAACTCAGTTCCTGCCACCGCAGCACTTCTCGACGAGTCGTGTGTTGAGAGCAGTTAGACCAAGCATGAGTTATCTATTGGATAAGATGTCATTATCTCATTTTTAATATCTGGCAGTAGGTGTATTACTTTGACTAATTATGAGTCATGATTAAATTTTTTGTTT
This sequence comes from Armadillidium nasatum, assembly GCA_009176605.1. Taxonomy (NCBI): domain Eukaryota; kingdom Metazoa; phylum Arthropoda; class Malacostraca; order Isopoda; family Armadillidiidae; genus Armadillidium; species Armadillidium nasatum. The sequence continues at coordinate 72,520 of SEYY01000240.1, forward strand.
TGATAAAGGAATCAATTCTGTTAATAGTAGTATAATGACAAACACATATTTTATTCATTAGTATTTTTTATATAGATTTTGAGTTGTCAGATTCACTATCACATAATAGAGACCGTTGTTCGCATGAAACATATGATAGGAATAAAGAGGTCGAAATTGTTGCATATACTACTGACAATAAACACTACCATGACGAATAATTAAGTAAGATGACTACATTAATGACATATTTGTCATAGTACCTTGACCGTCTCATTGTTAATAACATCGCCCATATATTGATCATTTTGGAGGGTTTTAAGTAGGAGTAACCGTTAGCTAATATACTATGTGAATCTCGCTGCCGCTCCACTATGTCGGACTGGAGATCTGAGCGAGAAGTAAAAACACAACGATCCAGAAGATAAATCTCTTTCAGGGTCTTTGTTTTTCAAGGTCATCGGAGACAAGATTGCCTTATTGCAACTGGTTCTCCTGCTTTTCAAACATGGGTCTGCTCATAACATTGAGCAAACTAAATGAGTATCATGTTGCAAAAGGGAAACGAGTAATGTATTTTATAATTTTTACTATTCCTAATTACCCTGCTGTCATATAAACACACTAACTCATGACTCATTTATGAGGAAATCTTTGCCGCATTTATTGTTAAGTATTTTCACTCTAAAGCTTGTTAAGAAGATAATCATTACATTAGCTAATACCACCTTCGTCAACCTGCCACCATAATTAACGCGCTGAGAAGCTCAGATACCATTTTCTGAGGAAAAAAGACATGTCGGCTATTTAGGACGTTATCAAAAATCTGCATTTTTGGTTTTATCCTGATTGGGGGGTATTAATTGATGGTCTTATGTTAAGGTAGCTGGTCAAACTAATTTGATTAGTTAGATACCTATCTAATTTTCAAAATGTCAATCAGTCTCTTTCTGTTTGAATTCATATTGTTACGCAGAGCATTTTACAATAATTTGCGTTGTCCTTGTCTACGTCTTCCTGCATTCATTCAGTTCTTCTCTATTTCTCATCCCATTGGTCTTACAGTCTTGTGTGCTCAATCTTTCCCTACTTGAGACGTAAGATTAAGCACCATGGAGGAGTTCATCAGTCTAACAGGAACGCTATATAGTGGCTATCTCCTTATACTACTGAGAGACTATGCTTACATTAACACTATATGAGACACTTTGGCATGTTATTTAATTATTCACTACTATTTATATTGTTCACTTATTTTGTCATTATTACCTAATGGATATTACTTTGGTTAGAGTTAGCATATATGCTTTATATCTATGATCTCTGAGTAATATTTTTAGGTATAATGCTTGATCTCTATTCTATATTGTTAATATCTATATATAATGAATCTATCATTTATATATATTACTACTCCTACTTCTATACCTATTTATATATTATTCGGTGTTTATTAGGATTAAATCAATCTGGTTATATACTTATATATACTAGCTATTTATACTTCTTATAATAATTACAATATATTACTATATTAGCCACATACTCGGTTTATTACTAGGAGACGGTGTATAGGGAGTATTATCAATATTTTATTATTATGCACTTATACCCTTTAGTAACTTTTTGCGAGGGGAGAAGGTGAATGATAGTACCACTATATTTGCTATCACTGATATTATTTACTCTTACAAGTTAGTTAATATTATTAGCTGTTTTCAACGATTACATTGAAGTACATATAATTACAGAGAGTTGTGAGCAAGGAACGTTCTGCAGCACATTATGCATATATATTGCTCCCATATATACTGAGCTACTAGAGTTATTTATTTTACGCTGAGGTATGAGGTATATATAGGCTATTATATATATATATATCACTTAATCAATATACTACTCACACTATCTACTGAGGCCTCTATTCCCCCCCACATTATCCTATATTCCTATATCGCCTTTTCATTAGGCTACTTACTATTGGATATAATGAGCCGACCCCTAGCCTTAAATACCTAACTTGTTATATATAATAGTGTAACTCACTTGATAGATCATGTATAATATTCAGGCTTTTATCTTTTGTCCCTGTCCCTTTTCCTTATCTTTTATATGTTTTTCTTTCAACATTTCATATATATTGACGTCTATAATCATTATAAGTAAAATTTATTTAATTAATTATATTATCCTACCTCTTATCTACTAATATTATAACATAATAGATTACATTTGATATTTTGACTAAAGAGAGCTTATTATATATATTTTTTATTACATCTGTATGATAACTCAACAAATTTCAGTTTTTAAAAATCTTGTCGACACTACGACAGATATCTACATGCTCTATAATAACGTTAATAACATCAATGGATACATACGTCACATATTCTGATAAGGTTATAATTAAGCCTAAGTATTGAACATTTAATAGAACTTACATTAAAATCTTGCAGAGCTGTCAAGATTATTTCTAAGTCCACATATTTTTATATAATTTTTTATCTTTCTTTTTCTTATATCATAGTACTCATAATTATCCTCTTATTATTTCACATTAATAATTAACAGCTAATTATACAATGACTATCCTTTTTAAGAAATAGCCAATAATAACTATAAAATAACAATTCCATACTTGTCAGTTTTCTTTCTTATATAAGATGTTTTACCAAAAAGATTATGGAAAAAATTAGAATGTTAATCAAAGTAACGGCTTAGCGATAAATCCTTAATTCATATCAGCAAAACACTATATACACTGATACGTTCTACATCCTCGTCATGTTTCAACGACATATACCTAATTATATATTAATAGTATATCTTAAAGTAAAATTATTTATATTTATTATACTATCATATATCTAGTAATCTAGTTTATTAATATTATTATATTTATATTCTATCTATTCCTCTTTTTTACTCTCATATTATAAGTTTCCATATTACTGACGATTATAGATTATTTAGTATGACCAATATTAATTAATAATATGATGTTTTAGGTTTATAGTACGACATTGGTATGTACTATCTATTAGTATACTCTTGTAAATCATATTATGGATTTATATAAGTACTGATTATTATCTACTTATTTTTATTATTATTGAATATATATAATATATTTTTATATATATTATATATTGATATATATATATATTTATATTAATAATAATAATATAATCATTCGTAAATAAAATAATTAATAGTAAATAAAATCGATTAATCGAAAAAATAGTATATTATACTTTAACAAATGAATTCGTTAGTAAATAGAGTTATTGATTAATAATACTAATAAATTAATAGTCATAATATTTATATTAATTTTGCTAATAATAATTACAGAAGATATTATAATAACAATCCTTATGATTTTTATTATAATGTTAATAATTATAAATATTAATTATTATAAATATATTATTATTATTATATATTATATTTTTATTAACATATTATAATTCGAGGGTGTTGAAGTTTACTAGGAGTAGTTATGAATATTGGTATAATTTATTAATATATATGTGTATAATAGGTTAGGTAGTTGGTAAGTATGGTCAAGGTATATTTTTCAGGGTATTCAGTAGGTAGACTATTAATGATACGTCTAGTGTATCATTGAGTTTACTAGGTCTCGAGGGCAAATCATTTCAACGTTCATCTGGACTCCCTGAATTCTTATCATTTTGGAACCATCACCTCTGCCTAGATTCGCATCTATTTCATATCTATGAGCTAATGCTAATACCCATCTAGGAGCCATATGAGAACTAATAATCTAGATGAATTTGCATGATTTTTTATTATAGCCATATAGACTCGAATTAAAGGTTATTGAGAGAATAGATTAATGTTTTATCATAATCACTATTGTATTTATATGTTTTGTTTAAGTTCTATTTAGACTATAATATTATAATCAATATCAGAAAAATAAGTTTGAATTGCGACAAGTGGACTAGACATTGTAGTTGAAGGTTCAAGAATTTTAATCTCTATATAAGAGAATCTAGCCTAATCACACATCTGACACAAGGTTATAAGTGGTGGTTATAGTAGTACTTTGTTAACTGAGTTAATAGCGAATGAGAATATGAGTGATTAGGATATTTGGACATAAGGGAGCAGAATGATGACCTCTGACTACACGTGGAGTGGCGAATACCAGGTTGCAATTAGTAATTTGGACATAGCAGAAGACGATCATGGTGGAGGTCGCATTCTCACACGAGTAATTTCCATGCGAGTCACTGTGTGCCGCATGCAGTGCACAAAGACAACTAACAAAAAAATGTTAAAAAGGATACATTTTAAATGGTTGATATAAAGTAGGATGATCTTAGCTCTTGAATTGTTAATGGTAACTGATTACAATATAATTTCGAGAAGAAACGATAATAGTGAATCATTTAATTATAAATATTCAGAGGAACTTTCTTACCTCATATGCTTTTCGCGAAAAGTAGAACAGAAAAGAAAAGATAAATTTGCAGGATAGATCGAAGGGGAATTCTTATTCCTACTTTGGCGTAAGAGTAACACGGTTCCTAGTTCTTGAAAATATCAATAATCTTTATGTGCGATATAGGAGTGCAACTATCTATTATTCAACTCGTCATGCATTGACTATATATAATAAATTATTAACTACTTAAATTAAAAATTATTCGCAAATCTCGTTTATTAAATTGACTTGAATACGGTTTATAACCTGAAATGTGATAACCTACTGTTATGTAAGTACTGAAGTAATACTTTACTTTATTCAGTAGATAAATAAGTATTTAAAGTTATTGTAATTTAGTTATATATTTGACCTATTTATTTATTCAAAACACTTCTTTTCCGAATATATGTGTTTAATACAAAAATATGTTATCGTACCAAATTACCTGTGCTCCATTTTAGGTACATACCAAAATAAAATTGATGTGTTTCTGAGCAGTAATTGGATTAGAAGTGTCTTTGGTAACTGCGCGATTGATCATACTGATCTTCTAAAAGTCCTTGATGACACAGTGCCAGACAAGATGCACGGGTGTTTTTATCCTTGGTTTTCTTTTTGAGTATATATGATTTGCCATTCTATCCCTAAGGCGGCACGTTCTCAGTTGCTCACACAATCGAGTATAATTTAAAATTATTATTAGAATAAAGTGCACACAGAACGTAGAAATCTTCTCCGATATATATCTTTAACATAATCGAAATAGAAGTAATCCTTGGATTTGTATCAAAATAATATTGATGATTGTTCGGTCTTACAAGATAACGTTTTCATAAAAGTGTTATGTATGAGGTGTTAAGGGAGTCTCCTTTATCTATGAGAACCTACCGTTAAAGCTATGTCATTATACGGGTCGCGCAGATTATAGCGGAGGTATATTTTCATTTTTACATTTTTTTATTTGATATGTTTCTTATGTTAGATGGCAAATCTTCGAATATTAAATATCATTTAATATTGTATCGAATACTTCATAACAATATAAAATTGGTGTACAAATAACTACATACACCTATTAGCCGTAATAGAAAAAAAAACAAAAAATACTATAGAAGTATCGGTAGATAGATACTTTTTCACTACTATTTTAGAGTAGGATATATGACAGTATCAAGCTAATTTACAGTGAATATTATGTAGATAGAAATTTATTTATAAGCAGAGAAACCTATTAATATATAATCTATTACATCAATAACTTATTTCATTCATAATCAACATCTCTCTATTTATCTATTATCCTATATTATTTAAGTTTTAATAAAACTTCAAATAAACTCATGAGTCATATGTTATCATAATGCAGATTAAATGCTGCAACTACGTTTTGGGTTGAGGTTGTGCACCCAGGTGCACATATCTATGTACCTTCGCTCACACTAGGACTGATATTTAGTCATATTCTAGCCAGTGCATTTATATTATATCATATTAGTATCTACTGAAGATGTTATTTAGAATATATATACTAAATTATAGACTTCTCACACTTAATCTCATATATTATATGTTTATGTATCATTATTTATATATTAACATTATCACTACGGCTTGTTATTCGTATTATTATTTCATAGAGTCTATTTAATTTAGTCTTATATTATTATACAACTTCTCAATTCCAAAAATATATAGTCTATCAATTATGAGCAAAAGCTATTTACTCATATTTTTAACTGCTTAGCTTATGATAATTTTACAATAATCATTAATATTAAACAGTCAGTATTTCCTATTATTATATTACTTAGAAATAGATCAAGATATACTTAGTAATTATTTTAAGTACTCAATCATAATAATATATCACTACATTAATTTTACTTATGAATGAGAATATATATTATCTTATGCACGGTCATATACTTAACTTCGGTTAGTAGAAGTGACATTATTAAATTAATCTTAAATATATATCTAAATTTAATATCATCTGCTGATAGATTACTACATAGAATAGGCTACCGCTAATTAATATAACGCTATTTCTGGAAATCATGAAATAAAACCCATATGCTACTATAATAGAACTAATTAGATTTTAGCTAATATGATTGGACAGATATAAATTATAATTGATATATGAGGATATCTACCTTAGAAGTTTTTTATGGATGGACTATAAGGTCAGGCCCAGAGGCATGATTTAAATTGGTTATAATTAATATGATTTATCAAAATTATCATATTTTTTATACAATTTTGGGCAAATATAAGTATTTGATTTCAAATACTCTTTAAATATAAATTTTTACTTACCCATATTCACATTTAAAAACATTAATAAAGTACTTATATAAAATATATAAATAAAAAAGTGTAAAAAATATAACAAAACACAATAACATTTAAAAAATTTTAAAATCCCATTTATATAATATATAAGATGTTAATAAAGATTATTAATTATATTATATATTCAGTTATGTTATTCTATTATATATATTAACATTCCGTCAGATAAAGTGGAATGAATTATTCAAATTTATTAAAATGCTTTTTTTATATGATATTATTACTCTATATATCAGTATATATTAGTACTCATTTATCACCATTATCCTTGAGAAAATTAATATATATTAATATTAATCCCGTGGGCATAATCGGTGCACTAGAAGGTACTACTACTACAAAATTCATCAGTGATATAGTTAATTGAGGTAGATAAAAGATCTTTTATAATCAAATAGGTTCGATGGTTGAGAGCCGAGACGTGTACCGATTAACACAGGCAGTATTTGAAAGTATGCTAAGTATATTCATAAGTGAAAGTTATGGGGAATATAACAAGTAATGAAGGGAGTGTAGTTACCAGTAATCTTTACAGTATGAAAGTATATTTAGTGACTGTATAAGTCCATAGTTGACCGGTTATATAAGTTACTGGGAGATACAAATGAGAGTTTGATAGAGAGGATGAAGAATGTGTGGTAAAGGCGTGTTACGCCATGAGTAGCTCTTTAACTCCTTAATTACTATGGTTAGTCGAGGTTAACTGCACACGCAGTGGGGAGAGTTAGAAAAGGAGTCGAGTGTGGCTTCCGTTGTAATAGCGATAGTAAAAGAGAGTGACGCAACATTTCAAAGGGCAGAAAGACACTTGAAGAAGTAGGAGAGTAAGAGCAAGAGAGTTGATAGACGAAATGACCTAGACTCCACCTTTCTATTGTGTTCACGCTGCCGACGGTATTAAATTTAACTTGTCCGTATCAAGAGGATTACAGGGAACCCAGATATTAGGCCTGACGCTTGTTATGTGTGTTTTCCGGGAAGAAAAAGAATATCAAGTTTGTGGAAAGATGTGTCGAGTGGGAGAGAAGAAAGGATTTGAGTTTTTGAGGACAATTGAGGAAAAAACAACCAGTTTTCTCTGCTACCAATTTGTAAAATACGAGAAGATAAGAGTTTTGCTGCTTCAAAAGCTACCCTTCTCAGAGTTCTATCAACTGCTGTTGGGTGGGACATTTTTCAAACTGGAAGAATATGAAGGGTGGAGTCCACAGCATAGGAGAAAATGAGGTGATAGAGAGAGGTCATTAATGAACAGTAGAAAAAGTGTAGGTGATAGGACATAATCCTGAGAACACCACTGTTAATAAATTTAAAGGCTGAACGGTGGCCCGTCTACAACAGCTGCTATGAACGACCAGAAAGGAAATTAGCGAGAAGATCACAGAGAAGAGGATAGATACCGAAGAGGGAAGTTTAGAAAATCAAAGCTTTGTGCCAGACTCTATCGAAGGCTTTACCGATAAATGTAGCGCGAACAGCACAGAATTCCCGAAATGCGATGACCGGAGGGACCAAAGTCAAGGAGAAAGGGAAGTTAACGACTCCACTCACACACAAACATATTACCAGAGTTGTTTACCTTTCACCTCTCTTTCCCTTACCAAGCCCATAACTCATGGCGGGTACCTCAGACGGATCAATTTAAATCTAAGTCATCCTTCACAGCAAAGAGATTGTCATGTATGTTTCAAAACTACTCCTGCCTCTTTTCGTATAACAGTCGAAATATGTATATTCTTGCATATCACACACACCTTCAGAAAGAGGGAGGTTAAAGCAATAGGACGGTAGTTGGAGGGTGAGAGAGATTCATTTAAATTATCTCCGCAATTTCCCTCTAAAATTTCTCACCCCTTCCATCCATTTCCACTTCGGCCTTAGTCTCCCCCTACCCTCTTCCACCTCAGATGTAAGTACCCCTCACACCATCCCTTATTCTTTCGTTTATAATTCTATCAATACTTCTTAAACTACATATCGCTCTCAAACCCTTCATCTCCAATACATTCAAACTTTTCCTCGCCCGATCATTTATTATTCATGTTTCATATCCATACATAACAGAAGGCAAACACACATACATTCATACATTTTTTCTTTTAGATCTTTTGAAATTTTTTCTTTCTTCCATACTTCCCTTAGCCCCCCCCCCACCTCTAACACTTTCATTCCCTATATTCATCTATTTTTTAAATTAGTTTTCATCTTTAAAGGTTTTGGTTTTTAAATATTTCATTCTGACACTTGTATTTTGTCTTTTCATATATATATATATATATATATATATATATATATATATATATATATATATATATATATATATATATATATATATATATATATATATATATATATATATATATATATATATATATATATATATATATATATACTTACATCATATTACATCCTATCCCAGGAAGACTAATATCCTGTCAGCGGGATCAGTATACGCCTCCGCTCTACTCTGTCCTCAATGGTACCATCCATCAGCAATTGTTCTATCGCAGGAATCCGATGACGCCTCAACGAATCCTCCACCGATTCCTTCCATCTCTTCTTGGGTCTTCCCTTTGGTCTCCCTCTATCAAGCCTCCACATCCATCTCTTCGCCACCCTTTCCTCCTCCATCTTCTCCAGATGTTCCCACCACCTCAATCTCGCCGCGTTTTTCTTATGCATCAACGGGCAAACTCCCACTTCCGCCCTAACCATGTTGCGTATTCTGTCTCTTCTCGTCTTATGCCACCAACCACCTCAAAACCTTCATTTCCGCAGCTTGAAACCTGCTCTCCTCTCTCCTCGTAGTACTCCACGTCTCCGCTCTGTACATCAGAATCGGCATCAACACACTTTCGAAAACCACTTTTCTAACTTCCAAATCCAAATTATTATTTTTCAGGATTGGATATAACATACCTACAGCGCTGCTGTATTTTTCAATTCTATTTGTTATCTCCTGTGTTTCCTCCTTTGTCTGTAAGCAACCAACCTAGATATTTAAACCGTCACATTTTTAATCACCCTTCCCTCAAGCTCCACCGTCAACCCCTCACCCCATTCTCTCCCCACAGTGAGGATTTCCGTTTTATCCACATTCAACTTCAGTGCCATTTCCCTCAGTCATCTGTTAAAACTCAACACCACCTCCCCCAGCATCTCTCCCATCTTACTCTCAACATGCTATATCATCAGCATACGCCATTATATCCCCGTCTAAATCTCTTACATCTCGCCTCACTCTACGGATGACTACATCCATATATGCCACAAACAAGATATTGGGTAACACACTTCCTTGTTTGACTCCCGTTTTAACTTCAAACCATTCCTCATTTCTGTACCCTACCCTCACTTTGCAGCTACATATCTCATACATACTCTCAACCGCCCTTCTCAAGTCATCATCTACCCCATATTGTCTCCAGCACCTGTCAAAGTCCGCTCCTTGTCACTGAATCGGAATCTTTTCAAAGGTCAATGAAAGCTATATGTATAGTTTTATCATCCTCCCACCCCTTTCCTACCGTCATTCTCAACCGCGAACATCAGATCTGCGGTGCTTCTATTCTTTCTGTAACTGTACTGTTCCTTTCTAAATCTTCTCTCCATTCTCTCTCTTAATCTTTCTTCTAATATTCTTTGGTAAACCTTTACAATATGATCTATTAAAACTATGCCCCTATAATTACCACAGTCTCCTGAATCCCCTTTACCTTTATAAAGCGGAATAATGATCGACTTTACATCTCACCGGTATTCGTCTCTCAATTTAGCATTTATTTATTAACTTTAGAATTCGTGAAATTAATTCCTCACCACCTCTATTTATCAGCTATATAGCCACTCCATCTTCACGAGGTGGCTTACCGTACTTCTTTTTTAAGAGAGAGAAGGGTCGAACTTTAACTGATAATACGTAATTAAGGAGACTATAACAATAAGAATACGTTTCCTCAATTCCTAATTTTAAAATAATAATAAAAATAATAATAATAATAATAATAATAATAATAATAATAATAATAATAATAATAATAATAATAATTTACAAGATAAAACAATATTGGGAAACGTTAATATCTAACCTGTGTATTTACGCTTTTTGAAGAGTTTACTCTTGAACTCTTATTAGATTTATGCTCTTGAATGTAATCAACATCAAGACCCAAATCAGAATCTGATTCCACTTCGTCTTCAGTATTATTATTTTGCATTTCATGAATTTCTTCGCAACGATTCTCCGTGTCCAAAGTTTCTAATATTTCTTTATCTTTGAAGAGTTTTTCGGTTTTGTTTGTATTATCATTTTTAATAGGTGGTAATTTCCTCGGAGGCTTTGGAGGGGAAGGTGGTTGTTCACCCAAAGTTTCTTGAGAAGGTGATAATAAGGATTTTTCATCCAAAGGTTTTTTTCTGAAAATTAGCAACAAAATTATAAAACCAGTATATATATATATATATATATATATATATATATATATATATATATATATATATATATATATATATATATATATATATATATATATATATATATATATATATATATATATATATATATATATATATATATATATATATATATATATATATATATATATATATATATATATATATATATATATATATATATATATATATATATATATATATATATATATATATATATATATATATATATATATATAATATATATATATATATATATATATATATATATATATATATATATATATATATATATATATATATATATGTATATAGTCTCTTTATATAAGGAAAGGATGATAAATTAGAGTGTGGGAGTTATAGGGTATTAGTTTGCTAAGCGTAATGGTGAAAGTATATGATAAAATTTTACTGGGAAGGATAAGGATGAGTGGGTTGATAGGTGAAGAACAAAGGGGATTTAGGGAAGGTAAGGTGTGTACAGATCAGGTTTTCACTTTAAGAACAATCGAAGAGAAAAGTAGAGATAAAGGGAAGGATTTGTATAGGTATTTTATGGATCTGGAAAAAGCTTATAATAGGGTGGATAGAAATAAACTGTGCGAGGTTCTGAGTAAGTATGAAATTGAGAGGAGGAAAAGGTAGCTCCATCTAGCAGGCATGTGTGAGAGTAAATAGAATGGAACTGAATTTTTTTTATGTAAATAATGGGTTGAGGCAGGGTTGTGTAATGTCTCCGGGGTTGTTTAACTTATTTATTGACAAGGTGGTGAGATGATGGATAGGGAAGGTAGAGAGTGAGAATGAAAGAACAACAGAAAGTATGGTATGGGACATTTTTTTTTTTTTTTTTAAACAAAACGCCACCACTCACGGGCAGAGCCATTTTCAAGGAGGGCACACACATAAGAGAAAACTCGTTTAAATACACGCATACACCTAAAGCACAACCTCAGGTGGGCACAGACAGAAGCTTGAAGAGTGGAAGATTAAATACAGGAGAAATTGAGATGATAGAGAGTTCCACAGAACAGGGGTGGCTGAAAGAAGGAGCACCACAACGGGCCAGCCTGGGGTTTCCTACGTCCACACAAAATTGATGCGAAAGCAGGGCACCCCTTGTGCAACGAGGACGACGCAACGGTGGAGGAATGCGAGAGGCCAATTCCCTCGAGCACCTGCCATTGTAGTACCTGTAGAAAAGAGATAGCGCGCTAACGTCACGTCGCAGAGATAGAGGGTCAAGAGTTTGAAAGTAGGAACAGTTTATTAATCTTTTAGCTTTGACTCAACTCTATCTAGAAGAGAGGAGGAGCCGAGCCTCCCCCAAATGTGAGAAAGTAATCATCAAGGGCGATAAGATTTAATGGAGTAACTGCTGAAAAAAAAATTCTCAATCTGAACAAAACTCCCAGCTTCTTGAGGCCGTTTGCAACCATTGTGATATGTGGTTTCCAAGACAGTTTGTTGTTTATGTTTAGACCAAGAATGTTAATGTTATTTACAGGTGAGACGGGAGAGCCATCGAAGAGGATAGGAAAGTTAGGAGGTGTTTTAGAGAGGAGATGTGAAGAAGTTGAGTTTTAAAAGAGTTGAATTTCACAAGTTGCTATGACCCCAACGGGAAATCCCATCCAGATCGGCAAGATAAATCGGAAAGAAGAAGACGAGAAGCAATCTAGAAGAAAAGAGGGAGCAGATTTGAAATGAGTAGAAGAATGTAGAGTTGAGTCATCAGCATAAGAGTGAACAGAGATAGAAGTGCAGTTGAGAAGATCGTTAATGAAAAGTAAGAATAAGGTTGGAGATAAAACAGAACCCTGAGGAACACCACAGTTGACAGAAAAGGAGGAAGAGGTCGCCCCATCTACAAGTGCCGAAATGGAACGATCTGAGAGAAAACTAGACAAGAGTAAGCAAAGGGAAGGAGGAAACCCAAGAAAGGAGCTTGGAGAGCAGCGACGCATGTCATACCCGATCAAAAAGCCTTGGATATGTCAAGCACCACCAAACAAGACTCCGAAATCCCTAAGGGCAGAAGACCATAGATCAGTAAGATAGGAAGTATGTCACCAGTTGACCTCGAGCGTCGAAAGCCATACTGGTGATCTGAGAGAAGAGAATGAGATTCCAAATGATTCAGGAAATGAGAGTTGAGGAGAGTTTCAAAAATTTTAGACAGAACACAAGTGAGAGCTATAGGTCGATAGTTAGAAGGGTCAGAGCGGCTACCTTTTTTCGGGATCGGCTGAACAAATGCACGCTTCCAGCAATGAGGAAAAGTATTAGTATTAAGGCATAGAGAGTAGAGCTGAACGAGGACAGGGGCCAACTCGGAAGCACACTCCCTCAGAACACGAGGGGAAATGCCATCCGGGCAACTGGCCTTCCTGACGTTCATAGATTTCAGGATCCCATGCACCTGATCATGAGTAATTACAGACAGAAACATGAGGCACCTGAGAGGAGAAGGAGTAGGAGGATTGATGCCAGAATCCAGCAGGGATCAGAACCATCAGAGCGAATAAGAGGAGGAGAGGCAGATTTACAGAAGTTATTAGAGATATTTTTGACAAGAGGCAAAAAATTTTTATCAGTAGGAGAGCCATGGAGGTCAGCGCACTTCCTTTTTATGAAAGCACGCTTAGACGTCGAAGAACATCCCTGCAACGATTCCGAGCTGAATGAAAATTAACAAGAGTGATAGGAGAAGGAGAGTTTTTCCATTCACGGTAAGCATTGTGTCTCTCCCGAAGGACAAGAGAACTGTTGCCATCGAACCATGGATTTTGAGGAGAAAAAGATTATGTTGAAGATGGAATGAATCCCCATCCCATCAAGGATCACGGCCCCTACTTTTTCAGCAGAGAAGCATCCCCAGAGATAAAGCAAGATTCACTCCAATGATAGTTAGCAAAGAAGCTACGCATTGCCCCCCAATTAGCCCGATTAAAGTGCCAGAAGTACGTTAAGGCATGGTGGAGCTGTTGGAGAGAAAGCATTATAACTTATAATATAGTAGTTGCGAAAGTCCGAACATGGATAGGGTCCCAGGGACTGGGACTCCCTGGGGCGTAGCCCCAGGGTACTTTTAGCCCTGGGGCGAAGCCCCAGGGTATCCGTGGTGTAATAAGGTCCCAGGAAGGGGTGAAGCCCCCGGGGGGACCCCCAACCCCCATAAAAATAAAAAAAAAATAAAAATAAAAAATAAAAAATAAAAATATAATAAAAATAAATAAAATATTTTTTTTTTATATATATATATATATAATATATATATATATATATATATATAAGTATATATATATATATATATATTATATATATATACTATATATATATATATATATATATATATATATATATATATATATATATATATATATATATATATATATATATATATATATATAATATATA
>SEYY01000241.1:0-28252 GCA_009176605.1 Armadillidium nasatum
TCTATCAACTACACCTCTCTTCCATTTACACATCTCCCTTATTCTTTCATTTCTAATCCTATTAATCTTTCTCAATTTACCTATCGTTCGCAAACCTTTAATCTCAAAGACATTCAAACTTTTCCTCGCCAGAACACTTATCATCCTTGTTTCACACCCATACAAACAAGATGTAAACACATACATTCAAACTTTCTAATCTTTATTTCTTTCTAAATTTTTCCTTTCCTCCATACTTCTCTTAGGCCCTCCAACACTTTCATTCCCTCGAGCACTCTATTCTTTATTTCTTTTTCCTTCCCACCCTTACCTTCAACCAACATTCCTAGATCGACGTCCAGAAGTTTCCATCTCCCCACTTCTACACCCCCCCCCATTCTTCCCTCTACATCTCCTCATCCTCACCTCCAATACTGATAACTTTACTCTTCGCTGGAATGACTTTCAATCTCATGTTAGAACATTCCCCCTCAAACTCTCTCACAAGAATTGTCAACTTTTCTCCAGATTCTGCCACCAACAACGCATCATCTGGAAAAAGTAAAACATTCACATTCCATTCACCCTCCATATTTCTCAACCTAATACCCTTTCCTTCTCTCTCTTCTCTAACTACACAATCCATTAATCAAAGCTTTGCAACAGAAATTAAAGCTTTGCAACAGACTAGCGTAAACTTTCGATATGTACAGCGCCACAGCAATAGATTCACCGAAATGACGAAGAGCGAAGGAACAAGAATCAGAGAAAAGGGAAAGATCACCAGTAGAGCGTTTCTTACAAAAGCCATACTGGCGATCAGAGGTAAGATTAGGAGAATTGAGATGTTTCCAAATCTTCCTGTTAAGGATAGATTCGAAAATCTTTAGAAAGAACGGAGGTTAAAGAAATGAGACGGTAGTTAGAGGGTTGAGAGTGGTCCCATTTTCGGCACACACTAAATGAGCGCACGTTTCCAGTAAGAAGGGAAGGTTGAAGTAAAAAGACACAGACAAAATAGTTTACCAAGGAGGGAGCAAGCTCTAAAGCACAAGTTTTGAGAACCACAGGAGGAGTACCATCAGGACCGTACGCCTTGCTAGTGTTAAGCTGTGAGACAGCAGAAAAGACGTCTTTAGGAGAAAATATTATATATATATATATATATATATATATATATATATATATATATATATATATAATATATATTATATATATATATATATATATATATATATATATATATATATGATCGCATGTCATATTTTTTCATTTTGGATGCGGATGCTGATGCGGATGCGAATATTGAATTTTTGTCAAGTGCGGATGCGGATGCGGATGTTGAATTTTTGTCAAGTGAGGATGCGGATGCGGATGTTGAATTTTCGAAAATGCGGATGCGGATGTTAATTTTGATGAGGATGCCATCACAAATATATATATATATATATATATAATATATATATATATATATATATATATATATATATATATATATATATATATATATATATATATATATATATATATATATATATATATATATATATATATATATATATATATATATATATATATATATATATATATATATATATATATATATATATATATATATATATATATATATATATATATATATATATATATATAATATATAATATATATATATATATATATATATATATATATATATATATATTATATATATATATATATATATATATATATATATATATATATACTTCCATAGTTTTCAGTAATTTTTTACTCAATTCCTATATTTAAACGTAGTAAATAGTGTCATATAAAAACATTAATGAGTCTTTTTTTTTTTTCCTTTTCAAAACAAAATTCCTCTTTGAAACTGTACTGTCTAAAACAAAAGAATTTGATTTCGATTACAAAAAGTAATTGGGACATTGCTAACTATTGAACTCACTGCAGTTAGATAAAGAAAGGGTGATAAATACGATAATGTCTCTGATTTCCCACAAAGATTTGGTTTCTTAAAATTTTGCAGTTTTAATACATATAATAAGAAAAATAAGGGAAAAAATTGCGATGTAAAATAATCTGTGAAAAAATTGGAATAATATCCCTGATAACAAAAGATAAAGTTGATGAAAATAAATTGAAGGTTCAAGATGAATCATTTTTGTTGAATAGTTTCATTTAAATTGTGAATATTTATACATATAATATTTTAGATCAATAATAATAAATAATTGTTTTATAAGTACCATCAATAAATAAATAATGGGTTTAAAGATATTAAAGTACCTGGTTCGTATAATATATATATATATATATATATATAATATATATATATATATATATATATATATATATATATATATATATATATATATATATATATATATATATATATATATATATATATATATATATATATATCCTTTTTGTTAAATCCTTGTTAAAAAAACCGACAGGTCCTTATTTTCATGAAGCTTAAAGGATATGTTTGAAATATTCTGTTAAAAAAAAAAAAAAAATTAAAAAGTTCCGAAACAGAAAAATTTTAATATTTTAATTCGAAACTCGAGGGAATTTTTTCTTTAATTTATAATATTTTTTGCGATTTTAGTAGTCGTCATTTGTCTTTTTTTTTTTTAATTTGCGAGTTTATTTGTTTTGGATGCAGTTAGTCAAAAATTTATCGTTATCATAATATTTTTATATTTTATAAAAAACGTCTGTGATATATTATTTTACGGGGAAAAAATTATGAATAAGCAAGTTAAAAGAAATCATTTCATTGTTATTTTATATAAAAAAGAATTGAAATTTAATGAAAAATAGCTTCACATCAAGAAATGAGCATTAGAAATACAACAGAAAAATAACGATTCTGCAATTCAATTTTGCAGCCTATTTGTTGATGTGTTCATGTTCATTTTATTCTTTTCATGCATAATTTTTTATTAACCATCACTCACGGGTCGGTGGGTACGAAGATAAATGTTCTTATGCAAAACTATATATATATATATATATATATATATATATATATATATATATATATATATATATATATATATATATATATATATATATATATATATATTTTGTTACAATAATAAAGAAAACAGCACTTTTTATTTCTTTTAAAATCACAAAAATTGTATATTTCAAATCAAAATTCGAGTAAATGTCTCAATATTTACTTGGAACATTTTGATTGGTTAAAAAAATTATAAAATTAGGTTTATGCTTCAAAATATAATTATTTAGAATTCAACAATAATTTCATATAAAGAGCTTTCTTGGAACCATAATGAATATTCAAAATTTTCAGCTCATTTTCCGTGATAGCAAAGCGGAAAGGAAAAAATGTTCAATTCCTCTTAAAATACTCTAAAATGAAATTATAGTTAAAATGAAGTCAAAAAATGATCCAGAAAGGAAAAATCAGCTGATTCTTTTATAATGAAACGATGAGTTTTCTTTTTGTATTAGTAAGATAATGAACTTGAGATTGAAGACAAAATAAAACTGATTAAAATGGTCAATTTGAATTCTAATGAAAGCACCAGGTGGCGCTAATCCTATCGAATTGTGGTAAATAAATGAGGAATCATATCTTAAATTGATCAACTTACCCTATGCCAAAGTTTCTCAAAGCGAGGATCGCGAAAGAGGTTCAGGGATATTCTCAAGAAGTTTCTTTTGTATTTATTCGATTTTACTTTTAATTCTGATAGTAATTAGAAAAGGAGGTGGCGGTAAAAAAAGTTTCAGAAGCCCTGCTCTATGCTACATAATTTGCCGTCTCTGCAAAGTTTTGTGAGAAGATTATGATGAAAAATGCAGTGGAATAAAAGAGAAAAATGATTTTTTATTTTTAATGTATTCATGTCTTGAATATGATTTGAGGAGATTGAAGATTAGTGGTTCGTGGTATACATAGTAGATTGGGTTCACGTTCTACATGCTAATAACGCCGGAAAAAGAATGCCTCTCTTTTATATAGATGAACTAACATGATATTGAGGCTGCTGTGGCAGAACGGTTCAAACGGTTGTGATTGACTTACATGCTTAAAGGCACTGATTCTATCTCTCTTGCGGATCCTATGAAGAAGCTTATTAGAAAGTTCCCCTCCTAGAATAGGGGAATGAAAGTGTGATATGAACTTTTAACTAAATTTTTTTTTAATAAAAGCAATTTTTTTTTGAACCGGAATTATAAGTAAGAATCTCAATTGTTTAAAAATGTCTTTTTACTTTGCAATTTTAATTAAGTTCTAAATTTCTTTAAAAGCAAATTTGACAAGTTACAGTTCTGCATCTTCTCGAATGAACAAAATAGGAGATTCGAAACATTATCTTTATTTGTCGAAGTCCAGTTCAGAACCGTTATTTTCTAATCCTACCATCGAATCGAAAAAAATCTTTCAAGTGGTCTACCTACATGGGTTCATATCTTCGAAATTAACTAATCAGAAACTATACACTGCTTTATTAATTTTTCTTAATTTAATACCTATAGGCTCCTGAAGTACACCTCTCTACACAGTTTCATCCTTGCTCTGTCCAACTCTCTGATTCCAGACTCAACCGCTATGCTCAATCTTACATGTACTCTACTGGTAAATCTGGAATGCACTCCTTTTTATATTTTCCCAATTTCATTTGACTTGCACACCTTCAAACGCCGTGTATCGGAACATGTTAACCTTTAATAGACTTTAATTCTATTAAATCCCAACTCTGGTGGAAATTAGTAGCCTTTGGCCACCAGAGAAGATTAAAAAAAAAAAAAAATGCAACTTACAAATTAAAACCAAAATTTTTTTTCTCTTCCGTGTAATTATTTTATTTATTAATTTACAAACAAAAACTAGGTCAAAAATTAAGTTGCTTCTACATTTATTTTTATTTTGTTAATTTTATGATTCTTTCAAAAACTGAAACTTTTGAAATGTTAAATTTCTCTATTTCTTCAGCTGTTTCTGTACAATACTATCATGAAAGATGGCTAGAACCTCATTCGGTATTCGTGTAAATTTCATATTTCTAATTAGTCTCAACAGTCGTTGTTCCCATGTTGGCGTTGCTTGACTTTGCTTGGTTGCTCCTGCACTTCAGGATCACCTAGCAGAATGCCATTGTAGCCCCAGTAGGGATTCCAAGCACCCTCCTATGGATTTAAATAAGTACCGAGTTGCTACAGTGATTCGAAGCAGAAGCTTGAAATCGTCTTTTCCGGTGAGGAGTCGTAGCTCGGTGGGAGAGCTTTATATACATTGTCTAACGGTGACCATGTTGTCAATGAATTCGAATCCTGGCGTGTGGAAAAATTTTCTCTGTGTATATATATAAATATATATATATAATATATTTATATATATATATATAAATATATATATATATATATATATATATATATATATATATATATATATATATATATATATATATATATATATATATATATATTATATATGGAGTATGCGTCACACATCTGGGGTGGTTCCACTCATACAGCACTCCTGGAAAAGGTGGAGTCTAGAGCTTTTCGCCTTGTCAACTCTCCTGCTCTCACTAATTCTCTCCAATCTCTTTCTGCCCGTCGAAATGTTGCGTCACTCTCTCTATACCATCGCTATTACAATGGACATTGCTCTTCTGAACTCTCTCGTCGCATACTTCCTCCACTGAGAAGGGTTCGTGCGACTCGTCTTTCTACACAGTCTCATCCATTTTCTGTCCAACTTTCTGACCCCAGACTTAACTCAATCTTACTCATGTACTTTACTGGTAAAGTCTTGAGCACACTTCCTTCATCTATTTTCCCAACTTCCTATGACTTAGCCACCTTCAAACGCCGTGTATCAGGTCATGTCGGCCTTTAATTAGACCATGTTCCCGACTTTTCATCTAACTCTGGTAGAATATGGTAGGCCTCTGGCCTTTGCCCACCAGAGGTAATATAATATATATATATATATATATATATATATATATATATATATATATATATATATATATATATATATATATATATATATATATATATATATATATATATATATATATATATAGGGGGAAGACGTAGCGTAATCCGAAACGATGAAAGTACCCCGGATTGGGCTTAACTCAAGGGGTGATATGGTGGGCTAGACCATTCCGTTTCACTCCGTTGCCCTTTGGTTCGTTACTTTTAGCATTTCTTCTTCTCAGAGGGTCTCTAGTGTACCCTTGATTCACATTGGAGTGCCTATGATCCCACAACTTTCCTCCTTCTTCACATGTGTCCTACAAATTTACAAGCGCTTATATTTGCATTACCTATTAAATAAATGAAAAAGGACGAAACATAGACCTAGCTCGGAGAATCCAAGAGGGGTGGATTCCAAATATAGCCCCTCATCCACTCCTTCCCTAATCACCACTTGGGAGTTGGTGGCCTCCGGTGATGGGGTTGGTGCCACCAAGACCTTGTTGCCGGCTTGCCCTGGTGCACGGTCTTCTTTTTTCATTAATTTCTGCAACATTTGCGGTCTTTTTCTAATTTCCACTTTGTCGAACACCACATCTCTTCTTCTAGACCTAATCTCTTGTTTTTAACTGAAACTCAGGTGTCTGAGTGCTCTGACAGCAAACCCTACTGTTTCCTCCTACTGTCTCTATCCTCAATTTTCAGCCAAAGGAGGGTGTTGCGCATATGTGCGCAATGATGTTGTCTGCTCTCGTGTCTCTAATTTGGAGTCTTCTGAATTCTCTACTTTATGGCTTAAGCTTTCTTGCAACTCTACAACTAAATTCATTTGTTCTGTCTACTTGTCTCCTAACTCTACAGACTATCCAAAATTCTTCTACTATCTTAACTCCAAAATAGAACACATTCTTTCTTCTCCTTTCTCTGAAATCATCATATTAGGTGATTTCAATGTTCACCACCGCCAATGGCTTTCATCTAGTTCTCATGATCCAGCTGGTGAACTCGCCTACCAATTTTCTATCCAAAACAACGTTGAGCAGTTGGTGCATCTCCCTACCCGTATCCCTGACCGTCTTGGTGATGAACCCAACATACTTGATCTTTTCCTAACTTCTTATCCTTCTCCTTACACTGTTAAACTCTTTCCTCCTCTGGGTTCATCCGATCACCTTCTTATCTCTGTATCTTGTCCTGTCTCTTCAAGTCTTCGGCAAATTCGGCGCGAAGAGATGTTTCTGGAATTTCGGTACCACTAACTGTTCTGACTTGCGGTCGTACTTTTCTGATTTTCCATGGAGTGATTACTGTTTCCGTGGGAGGGGTCCCTCGAATTGTGCAAAGAGCATAACCGAGGTGATTCTCTCTGGCATGGAGGCATACATTCCATATTCTTTCCCTTCTACTAAACCTAACAAACCTTGGTTTAACTCTGCTTGTTATCGTGCTATACGCCACTGGGATGCTGCCTTCAGGGACTAATATCGTCTTCAAATTCCAGAAACTCACGCAACTTATATTTCATCCCGGAATCGTGCAAAATCTATTCTTCGAGATACCAAAAACTCTTTTCTCCGTCGCAAATGCAATAATCTTTCTGACTCCTCTTCCTCTCGCCCTTTCTGGCATTTTGCAAAAAATGTCAACTCTAACTTTGCTTCTTCCTCTTTCCCTCCTCTAGTATCTTCTGACGGTCCAATTGCCGTTTTGCCTTCCTCTAAAGCTGAACTCTTTGCTCAAACTTTTGCTTCTAACTCAACCTTAGACGATTCCGGAGCTAGTTCCTACTCCTTCAACTCCCTCCAACTCATTTATGCCTAAAATTGTAAATTCTTCTAAAGGCGTCATTTCTGCTCTCTCTAAGCTTAACAATAAGAAGGCGTACGGTCTTGATGGTATTCCTCCTGTGGTTCTCAAAACTTGTGCTTCCAAGCTTGCACTCTGCCTTGGTAAACTATTTCGTCTATATCTTTCTACTTCAACCTTCCCTTCTTGCTGGAAACGTGCGTTCATTCAGCCTGTGCAGAAGAAGGGGGACTCATCTCAACCCTCTAACTACCGTCCAATTTCTTTAACCTCCGTTCTTTCTAAAATTTTCGAATCTATCCTTAACAGGAAAATTTGGAAACATCTCAATTCTTCTAATCTTATCTCAGATCGCCAGTATGACTTTCGTAAGAAACTCTCTACTGGTGATCTTCTTTCCCTTCTCTCTGACTCTTGGTCCTCCACTCTTCGGCATTTCGGTGAATCTTTTGCTGTGGCGCTGGACATATCGAAAGCTTTCGATAGAGTCTGGCACAAAGCTTTGATTTCCAAACTTCCCTCTTTCGGAATCTATCCTTCTCTCTGTGACCTTCTCTCTAATTCTATAGCAGCTGTTGTAGACGGCCACCGTTCATCCTATATATCTCTGTATTCTAAAGGGGCGAAACAATCAAACAAACAATAGTGGTGTTTCTCAATTATCTGTTCTATCACCAACACTTTTTCTGCTTTCCATTAATGACCTTCTTTCTATTATTTCATCTCCTATCCACTCCTATGTTGATGACTCAACACTTCATTTCTCCTTCAAGTTTGAAAGGCATCCCCTTCCAACAACAGTTAATAGAGCAAGGAGGGTGGCCAGAAACATTTCTTCGCCGAAAGTGGGGGCAGTTCTTGCCGAAGACTTAAAGATACAGGACAAGATACTGAGATAAGAAGGTGATCGGATGAACCCAGAGGTTGAAAGAGGTTAACAATGTAAGGAGAAGGATAAGAAGTTATGAAAAGATCTAGTATATTTTGTTCATCACCAAGACGGTCAGGATACGGGTAGGGAGATGCACCAACTGCTCAACGCTGTTTTGGATAGAAAATTGGTAGGCGAGTTCCCCAGCTGGATCATGAGAACTATATATATATATATATATATATATATATATATATATATATATATATATATATATATATATATATATATATATATATATATATATATATATATATATATATATATGAACCATAATGCTAGCAATGTTGATAAAGACATCACAATAATAATCACACTATTAAGTTTAAGACATCACAATAATAATCACACTATTAAGTTACATAAACGTTTCGAGTCAGTCATGACTCCTTATCAATATATAATCTGAAAAAAGAGAAAGAGAATAAAAGTAAGTGAATCAATAGATTAAATATACATTAGTTAAGTTATAATAAAAAATTAGAATAAAAAATTAAGCAAACAACGAAGACACAAAGAATATCACTATGATTATAAAAAAACTATTTATATATTTAAGGATGAGTTATTATGTTATGTTTTTGAGTCATAGATGTAATTTAGGTGTTGCTATACAGGGTATTATTATTGATATGTTTTCTTTATGTTTTAAGAATAGAAGAGGGTTGTGTTTAGTTGAGGTTGTAGTTGTTTAATGTACAGGGATTCAAGAATTTTGCGATCGGAGTTTATTAGAGAATTTGAGAATTTGAATTCGTGCATCCGCAGCTAATGGCTCTTCTATTCCTTGTTACGGTGAGCTTACCACAACTTTTGGTCTACCTAAATTCAGGCGTGATTTCCAGTGTACCTTCGTGGTCGCAGACTTTATGAAACCTTTGTTAGGTGTGAACTTTTTCCATCACTATGGTCTACTTTTTGACTGGGGGAATTTCACCATCTTAGACTCTAATACTTACCTTCGTTTAAATTTTATTTCGTATGAAGTTCCCTTTCTAATTGTTTTTCATACCTCTGTTTCTTCTTCTATGGTAGACCAACTGTTACGTGAGTTCCTTAACCTGACATTGCCTCTTAATCCTCTTTGTAATTTCGGCTCTTCCTCTCGAGTGTCTCATAGGTTGGAAACCGGGGATGCCACCCTGTTTTTTGCTAGAGTGAGACGCCTCGAAGAGGACAAGCTCGCTGTTGCTAAAAACGAATTCTCTACTTTTTTAAAAGTCGGTATCATCCGTCCCTTCTCCCCTTCATCTCGTTCCTAAAAAGGAACCAGATCAGTGGAGATCCTGTAGAGATTTTAAAGCCTTTAATACTCTGACTAGTCCCGAACGCTATCCTTTACCCCTGATCCACAGCATATTCGCAAAACTGCATGGTGCATCCGTTTTCAGTAAAGTGGATCTTCTGAGGGCCTAACACCAAATTCCTAAACATCCAGATGACGTTGAAAAGACCACTATCATCACCCCATTTGGACTTTTCGAAATTTCTTTTTGTCATTTGGTCTTCGTAACGCTTGGGCTACCTTTCAGCTTTAAATGGATTCTATCTTTCGTGATATTCTTTTTTGTATTTGTTTATATGAATGACCTTATTTTCTCTTCTTCAGAAGAGGAACACGCTTCCCACCTTCGCCAGGTTTTCCATCTTCTTCATGAACATTCATTGGCTTATCTGTTGACAAGTGCCTCTTCTTCCAGACTTCCTTGGGCTTCCTTGGCTTTAACATCTCTACGGCGGGTCTTTATACTCCTGCTACTAAGCAGACTGAAATCTCTTCGTATCCCTGCCCTACAGATTATGCTTCTCTTCATCGGTTTTTGGGTATGGTAGGATTTTACCGCCGACTCATACCCAACTTTACTCACATCGTCTGTACTCTTACAGACCTTATTAAGGCTTGTTCTACCAAGTTTTCTTCTGTTCCTTGGACTGACGAAGCTCTTCGTTCTTTTGAGGACATTATGGGAGCTATATCGTCCTCTTCTGATTTCCTTTTTTGCCCATCCTGATGTAACGCACCTCCAGTTAGTCACTGACGCAACGTCAGTTGCTATAGGCGCTGCCCTGCATCAGATGGTGGACGGTACTCTGGTACCAATTGATTTCTTCAGTAAGAAACTTACTGAGCCTCTGCGCAGATATTCGGCTTTCGATCGCGAACTCCTTGCTGCCTATTTATCTGTGGTACATTTTAAACCTTTCCTTGAGGGGCGTAATGTCACCCTGTGTGTAGACCATAAACCTTTAGTTTCAGCTTTTTATAGTCGGACTCCAGCTAAGAGCGATCGTCAGAAACGTTATTTGCCCTTCCTGATGAAGTATATTTCATCAGTAATTTACATAAAAGTCTCTCTCTCGCTCTGTCTCTTCTCTTTCTTTGGATCCTGTAGACCTCCCATCTATTGCTCGCCTTCAGGACACAGATCCCGAAATCCCTCCTATAAGACACAGACTTAAATCTTTTTCTCTGTCTGGTAACCTCTCCGTGTGGTGTGACGTTTCGACACCTCACCCACGTCCTTTTATTCCTGCTTTCATCAGGAGGAAGTTCTTTGACTCTCTTCATAGTATGTCTCATCCTTTGGTGAAAGTGTCACTTAGACATTTCAAGGAACATTATTTTTGGCCTAACATGGATAAAGACATCGGCCTATGGGTTAAGGAATGCCACCAATTTCAGACTTCTAGGGTACAGCTGCAACAAAGTATCCTGTAGAACCATTAGAAATCCCATCACAGCGTTTTGAGACGGTTCACATTGATATTGTCGCCCCTTTTCCGCTGTATCTCCTACTGGAAATCCCTCTACCATTTACCGCTACCTCCTAACCTGTCTTGACCGTAATGATAAATGGATGGAAGCTTTTCGAATGTCCAACATTTCTGCAAAGTCTGTTTCGTATACTTTTTTCAGTGGATCTCAAGATTTGGAGTGCCACTTTACATTATTACAGAAAGAGGTACTCAGTTCGAAAGTGAGTTCTTCTCAGAACTCTCTCATTTAATAGGTTTTCACCGCCTCAGAACCTCTGCCTATCATCCTAAGTCTAATGGTCTTGTGGGACATATAGGACCATAAAATCCGCCTTGACCGCCAAGAAGAACGATTGGTTGCTTTCGTTGCCAATGGTTCTTCTCAGCCTGCGTTGCATCCCCAATGATTCTGGGTATTCACCGTTTCAGACTGTTACTAGCAAAACTTCTTTGTTTCTTGCTGATCTCTTTGGTTCCACTCTTCAGAACAAGCAGTATTTTGATAAATTCATGAAAAGATTTATTTCTCACATGAAAGAAATAGAGTTTCGCATGCTTCAGCCTTTACATCCATCCAAGGACACTTCGTATATTCCAGAAGCCTTAAAATCATGTACCCATGTCGATCGTATTCGAAAAGCTTCAGAGTCACCTTATACAGGTCCTTTCTTAGTTATCGAAAGTTTCGACCGGTGCTTTAAACTTCAGCTTCCTAATGACAGGTCGGATAGAATTTCTATTAAACGTTTGAAAACCTGCTTCATCTGCATCCTATGCTCCTTCCAATTCCGCTTCTGCATCCGATCAGCAATCTGCAAGATCCGCATCTTACGCATCCGCTCCTTCATCTGCAGAGTCTAACTCTTCCTCTTTCGCATCCGCATTCGCTCCGCCATCTGCAGGCTCTGCATCCGCTTCCGCTTCCGCCATTCGCATAATCTGCATCCTCTGATCCTGACATCACTTCTGTGAATTCTGAATCAACACCTGTAGTGTATCCTTCTGCTCCTCAGTTAGCATCTTCGACTTCGGACGAACCTGTAATTCAGAGAAGAAGGAGTCTCCATTTTAAAAAAAGTCTCATTTGCACTAAATCCTTTTTTTGAATATTTTTAGATGCTCCGCATTAGCGCTGGGGCTAATGTATAGTGAACATTAATTACTAGAAAACTATTACTTCAAATGATCAAAGTCTTTTGATATTTCTTTCGGATTCTTTCTTCTTTTGTTTTTCTAATTTTTTGTGAAACTTTAGAAAAGTAATGATACTTTAGTGACGATTAGAGTATCTTCAGTTTTCGGTGTTAGTGAACTCGTAATTATTTATATCTTCCGCTTTTATTTAAGCCGAAAATATATTTCAATTTGTGTTCTTCTTTGAAGCTATTGTGTCATTTAACTTTAATATTTTGTGCTTTCGAAGATAATTTCAGATGCTGAAATCTTAGATTTACTTTAAATATTTTGTGAATAGAACCAGCGTTCTCTTTAGTTTTATGCTTCAGGTCGGGGCCTTCCTTAGTTGTAACTATCGAGTTCGTAGTCTTCTATTCGTCTTTATTATAAAAGTAATCATTGTGCATCCTTGGTGTAAATCTTTGTGTATCATCATTTTGTAATACTAATCAACATCGAAGGTAAGGTACTTAAATATATTTCCTTTTTATTATTTATTATTCCATTGCACCTTACTTCATATATATATATATATATATATATATATATATATATATATATATATATATATATATATATATATATATATATATATATATATAATATATAAATATATTATTTTAAGGCTTAATAATATATATTATATATATATATATATATATATATATATATATATATATATATATATATATATATATATATATATATATATATATATATATATATATATATATATATATATATATATATATATATATATATATATATATATATATATATATATATATATATATATATATATATATATATATATATATATATATATATATATATATATATATATATATATATATATATATATATATATATATATATATATATATATATATATATATATCCCTTCAACTTAAACTTATATATATCATAAACATAAGTTTTGTTTATTCTTGCCCAATTCTTCTCAGTAATATTGCCCTAAAAAATTATCGATGTTTTTAAACTCCAGACAATTAAGGTACTTGCAATTCATTTAGAAATCTTTCAAAATCTATTCAGTGTTCCATTACAAACAATTCCCCCCGTAAAATATTCCAATCATTACAGCTATTTTTCTCCACGCTTTTCCTGATTTTTTTCAAAATATGTAAACTATAACTTTGCTTCTTTTTCTCCACCTACTGTTTATTTTTTCCTGAAGACATTCTGCTTTGCCCACTGCTAAAACTAAATTCTTAGCTTAATCCAGTGAATCTAACTCAACCATAATTGATCTTGGTGCAAATCTTCTACTCCTGTGATTTCTTTTCTCTCTCTCTCTCTCTCTCTCTCTCTCTCTCTCTCTCTCTCTCTCTCTCTCTCTCTTTCTCTCTCTCTCTGGAACTCTAATGTCAACAAGGCATATTGGCCTGACAATATTTCTTCAGCAGTTCTCAAAACCAATGCTTCCGAGCTTGAACCCTGACCTGGTAAACTGTTTCATTTCTGTTTATCATTTTTCACTTTTCTTTCCTAAAGAAAAAATAAGCTCATTCACTCTAAACAGAAAAAGGATATCCCTCTCGATCTTCTGACTAACTATAGTTTTATTTCTTTAACCTCTGTTCTTTTCAAAGTTTTCGAATCTATCCTTAAGAAAGATTTGAAAAATCTTAAATTTTCTAATCTTATCTCAGGTCGACAGTTGGCTTCCGAAGGGAAGGTTCGACCTTCCTTTTTCTCTCTTCTTAATCCTCATATCTTTGATATTTCGGTAAAAAATATTTTGTGGTTTCACGAGACATGTTGAATTACTTCGGTTTAAAATTTTGATTTCTAAACTACCTCTTTTGGGATCTTTCCTTGTCACTATGATCTTTCTGAATTCCTTTTCTGTCACTCTTTAGCTGTTGTTGTATACGGTCAATGCCAATCCTTAAAAACAATGAATAGTAATGTTCGTTGTTTCCGATTTATTTTTTATTTTCTATTAATGATCTCCTCCCTTTGACTTCGTCTCCTATCCACTTATATGACGATGATTCCACCCTTCATTACTCTTTTCAATCTGAAAGACGATCCACGCAGCAACAAAGAGTGAAAGAATGATTAGTCTTGAAACTGCTGCTCCTTTATCTTTCTCGTATTTCTTGATGGATCAAAGAAAATAAATGTTGTTTTCAGTGTCTCAAAAACTCAATTCGTTCACCTATAACTGATCGATATAATCTTCCAAACAACTATACAATTTTATCAAAAACGAACAACTCAAATCTCCATCTGTCCTTTACATTTTCCGTATTCCCTTTACTAGTGATCCTTCTTGAAAGAATCACATTATCTCTCTCACTAAGCAAGTTTTGAAGGGGTTGTGTACTTTGATGAGCACATCAACACTTCACACCACTAGTTGTTTTGTCTGTATAAAGGTGTTGTTTGTTTGTTTTTTGTTATTTATTTATTTCCTTATCCTTATCATCTCAAAGAATAGGCTTTCAACCTGTCAGCTGGACCAGCATCTTCATCCTTTTGGTCTTGAATCCTTTTATTACTGAATTCTCTAGAAGATTGATTCTTGGCTCTATGGTTTTCAGTGCTAGCCTTTGAGTATCTTACTTTCAGGTAGAATTTTCACCGTTTCAGTGGAACTAACATCCTCCATCTGGCCTTCAAATAATTCTTCTTGAATGCTCTAGAATATCATATTCAAGACGCAAAAGTTTACAATGTAGGTCCTGGAGTTGATACAAGCAATTAAGTTAACGAAGCGGATTGCCAGTAGCTCTAGAACCATGTGAAGAAAATCTTCATTTGAACAGACTGAGTCGAGTATATATAGGATCGTAGTCCTATTAGTGGACTGAAGTTTTTAAATGTTCATTCTCTTTGAAATACTTTCTATTGTCTCTTTTTATTATCTCTACCAGTGTTTCCACTGGATTTAATTCTCCTTTTTAAATAGGAAACAAAGTTCTCTGTATATTTCTCTATTGAAAAGAAACAAGGTTTCTTATTACTATCTTCATTAAGGAGAAACAATATCTTTCTTATAAATATAATTATCCTAGAAAGATAAACTTCATAGAAAAGCTCCTGCTCACGGATAGGACAATGCCTATGAAACACAAACAATATATATATATATATATATATATATATATATATATATATATATATATATATATATATATATATATATATATATATATATATATATATATATATATATATATATATATATATATATATATATATATATATATATATATATATATGTATATGTATATATAATTTTCAGACCAGAAGAACGCTGCGAAATCACTGGAAATGGCACATCGGTCTGTATAGACTGTTTTAGAAGTGGAATCTGTGAATTAGTGGACGGAGTCTATACGGTTACTGAAAATATCGTTTGTCCCGATGTTCCTTCGCAGGCTTATGTAAGCAAGTTTTTAATGGACTTTAATCATTAAAATGAGTTACGTATTACCTTGAGAGTTAATATTGTATTTTAAAATATTAGAATATATTATCACTTATTTCTTGATTCATTCTTATTTTTATGAATTGGGTAATAGTCTATCACCATCTTTAGTCTGTTTTTTCATTAGCATATATATATATATATATATATATATATATATATATATATATATATATATATATATATATATATATATATATATATATATATATATATATATATATATATATATATATATATATATATATATATATATAGTTCAGTGTTTTATAGCACTGTGACAAAATTTGTGGCTAGCACATGTGTCGCGTGTCACACGTGTCACACGTGTCACATGCCAGCCATCTTGTTTTTGAAAAAATGGTCTGCAGAAGAGTCAGGCCTGTAGAAAGTTGATGGGGGGGGGAAGGGGAAATTATCTTTGCCTGTTCTAGGACTTCCTAACGATATTTAGAGATTAGCAAACAAAAACAATTGCAAAAAATTATTTAAGCGTTTGAAAGTATTTCCGTTTTGATTAGTGAGGATTTTCGGAATTTATTTATTTTTTTTTTTTTTAATGTTTTTGGAATAAAATTTTTAATTTTAAAGGAATCAACATTAAATTTGTGAAGTGTCCATAATTGGGCGAGATACCCATTTTTCAATTTCTGTAAAATTTCTATAGTAATAGTAGTTTTGGTGATCAACAAACCCTTTTTTTATTGTGATGGTATTTTTCACTTTGCCGATCTAGCTTAAAATTTGTGGAACATTGCTGGAAGATTTCTTAAAAATTATTATGGTCATTTTTGATATGTTTCTCTAGAATAAAAGTTGCAGCGATAATAGTTTCGATAAAATTTAAAAAATAGTTTAATTTTTAAAAAAATTTTTTTTGAATATTTGGGATCAATTTTTTTTTTGGATACATAAAAAAATCAGAACAATGACTTTAAAAATAAGGTCTACTTGAAGTGCTCCTGAAAATTTGGACTAGATCATTCAAAAGACAAAGGGAAAAAGTTATATAGAAAGGAATAGTTCAAAGTTGTATGCTGGTACCTTTAATGATAAGCATTTCATCTCAAAAAGTCTGAAAATGGTACAAAAAAAATTATCAAACCTCTTTTTGTGATAAAATTTTTAATTTTGAAGGTACTGCCATACAACTTTAGAACTGCTCATATAGATGAGCATATTTGCATTCTTGTAAAATTTCTGTAGAATCAATAGTTTTGGAGATCCAGAAATTCTTCATTATTGCATAACTTTTTCTTTTTGTCTTTTGACGTATCTAGTCCAAACTTTCAGGGACACCTCAGGAAGACCTTATCTTAAAATTCTTTGTTCAGATTTGTTATTGAAATTACGAGCCAAATGTTCGGAAAAAATTAAAAACCCTTTTTTTTAAGTCATGAAATTTTTTCAAAAATGTTTTGCATACAACTTTTTCCTAGGGTGACATGTCAAAAAAACGTACAATGATTTTTAGGATAAGGTCTTTGTGTAGTGTTCCTAAAAGTTTGAGTTAGATCAATCAAGTGACAAGAAACTCACATCGAAAAAAATGAGGGGTTGTAATCAGTACAAAATTCTTTACAACCACTCTTTTTTTGTCATAATCCTTTTGTCGCTTGAAAGATCTATCCCAAACTTCCAGGAAGACTTTGTTTTAAAATTTATATTCAGACAGGTTTTTGATATTTATCCCTAGGAAAATGTTGAGCCAAAATATTCAGGAAACAATTTTAAAAAATTAATTTCAAAAATTTTTTTTTTCCCGTAACTATTTTGGCTATAAATTTTTTCTTGGGATACATATATAAATGCACACAATAACATGTTTAGTTATTGTTTTACTGGAGTGTTCCTGAAAGTTTGGGCTAGATCGATCAAGTGACAAGACCCTCACATTAAAAAAAAAGAGTGTTTGTGGATCTCCGAAACCACTGATGCTACAGAAAAATTTACAGGAATACAAAAATGGATATCTCCTCCAATTTTGAATATTATACAGATTAGATGCTGATACCTTTAAGATTAAAAATAAAATTTATTAAGGGAACCTTATAGACTCAAAATGTTTAAGTTTAAAGTTCATTTTTTCCCCTAAAGGTTGATCGTAAAAAAATGTTAAACTAATATTCTTACTTTTACGAGTTCAATTTTTAATCCATTCTTTTATTTCGCACTATTTTATTATTCTAATTTTTATTTGTTTCGGAAAATAGTTTGCAAATCAGCAACCTGTTAATATAATTATATACAAGGTGTTTGGAATTTCGATTTAAATCCTGAGTCGGATGAGAGAGGAGTTCGTATGAACTATTTTGACCAAATATTTCAAACTCAAAATTCATCACATTTTAGATAATGAAATAAATGTTATATGGTCATAATGGTTCCAAATACCTCTTCTAAAAACTATTCAGGTTTTTATTTCGATGTTCAAACACCCTGTATAACTGAACAGCAGGTTAGTGATAAATAACAATTTAACTGTGATTAAGCCTGTACTTAAATTACATAAAAATAAATGTACACAACACAAGTTTTGTTGTTATTATGTTATGCAAATATGGATGTTATAAAGATTTGGGTCTATAAAAAAAATGTATTAAAAGTTTTGCCCTCATTCCTAGAAAAACGCTTTTCCCGACTCAAAATTTGTTCTCGCAACGAGCTTGAGAAGATATTAAAGTCTGTAATCAAATAAAATACATTTAAAAATATGCCCATCGTGTATTAAAATTTTCATTGAAAGAAATACTTTTAAAAAACAATATTTTTTGTACGTTGTCGAAAGGACTGGCGAGACTGAATTCTGTGACCCACAGCTCTCTGTGCTTTACCATGTATCCTCTTCTTGAGCTCCGCTTACGGAATCGTGTAAAACTTTAACGAGAAATCAGTCCTTTTCCATTTTGCTCCATGAAAAAGTTTCCAATTTTCTCCTCTATTTTCGTTTATTTTCGAGAATAATAAGGGAATGTTTATTTTTTTTTACTTTCCATAATCCTTATATCTTTATCCATATTTATACAATATTTGGTGATGTTCGTTCATGTCAGTCTGCTTTATGATTAAAAAATATAGCTTTATTCTTCTGACACCTATGGGGATTTTGTTCTATTCTAATAAAATGCAAACTCAAATACCAAAACGCAAACTTTTCATCAGATGAAGGAATTCACTTACTAATTAAAATAAGCAACGTATTTTAATAAGAAATTGAAATTGAAATTGTGTATTTTAGTATCACTCATAGATATTCATTAGTTTCAAAAATGATTTCTCTTAATTCCAAACTTTAATTGAATACCTTTTTCTTTAGTTTTTATTTTTTTACTTTACTTACAGTGCGATGACAGCCTTTTCGCCTCGGATACTTATGGTGCGTGCTCCCCATTACCATCTACCTACACAGATTGCGGCTGTTCGTCAGGTACCCAGTG
Source organism: Armadillidium nasatum (assembly GCA_009176605.1). Taxonomy (NCBI): domain Eukaryota; kingdom Metazoa; phylum Arthropoda; class Malacostraca; order Isopoda; family Armadillidiidae; genus Armadillidium; species Armadillidium nasatum. The sequence goes on from SEYY01000241.1 coordinate 19,511, forward strand.
TATTGCAGATCCAAACAATCCAGCAGTAATACTTCACTGTGAGAGTAGTACTCCAGTGTCTGATGATGTTTGCTCTCCGCCTGCAATAGATTTAACAACGTGTAGTTGCGCATCTTGTACAGATGCCTGTCCTTTCCTTGACGATCCTAATGATGCTTGTTCAAAGTAAGAATATTTTCAAATCTAATTCTTCAGCAAGAACACTCAATATATATATATATATATATATATATATATATATATATATATATATATATATATATATATATATATATATATATATATATATATATATATATATATATATATATATATATATATATATGAAGTAGATGAAAATGCTCCTTTTGAGCTTTGTTTTAATTATAAAAAAAAGATAGCTAAGAATAATGATAATGATAGTGATAGTGATGAGAAAATTATTTTGACTTAAAATATAGTATCTAATCAAAATAATCAGATGTAAATTTTATACATAAGTCTTTGACATTGATCTTAACATCATCTACGTTTCAATCCATAACTAAGATCATTTTCAAGATTGCCGCAAAGAGTATGGAAAATATGTCAATAAACACAGGAAAGAACAAAAATAACGAACACATTGATATAAAAAAAAATATACGAAAACAACATAATATATAATAAAAGGTTATGGTAACTGATGAACAATATGGCGCGGCAGAGACGAAAATTGTAATGAGAGAATTGCTTGTGAACGAAAAGGTGAGACCTATCGTCAGGCACACATTCATGTACTAACATACTATAGAGTGAACTAACAAACATTTGACCAAACCGCAGGCACACCATGAGTTTAAGCACTCATAGATGCACATAAACCTATACAACTGGATACATACAAAAATACATACATACATACAGTTTATGGATACATATATATGCATACATATGAATGCACACATAAACATACGCATATATATATATATATATATATATATATATATATATATATATATATATATATATATATATATATATATATATATATATATATATAGTACATATACATATATTATGCATACATGCATAACATATACATATTATATAATATATATATATATATATATATATATATATATATATATATATATATATATATATATATATATATATATATATATATATATATATATATATATATATATATTCAGGAGAGGAGCCTTCCCGTGGCAAGACCGAATCACCTCCAATTCCACTGGAGCTTCAGATACAGAAGCTCCACAGAACAAGGATGCAAAGCCTCTCAACCCCCCCCACCCCGAGCAAGCTTGGGGTCACAAGCGAGGGAAGTTCACCTCGCCGCAGTCCGGAGAAATCCGAGATCTTTCAAATCTATCTCTCAACACTCTCCTACTATACTTTCTCCTTTTTTCCATTTCAGGAGGAGATTAGGCTGGCGTATCTCCTCCTCCTCCTACTAAAAGCCGGTGACATAGAGGAAAATCCGGGGCCTGTAATCTGGCAATGCCCGATCTGCAACAAAATAGTCAGAAGGGACTCCATAAAATGCAAAAACTGTCACAAGTGGATCCACAGACAATGCTCCCCATTTCAAAGACTCCCACCTACAAACCACAATTGGAATTGTCAAATTTGCACCCCCCCAACCACTTTAAACCCTATCAATCAAAATTCCCACATCTTACAATAAATATCCTACAAATCAACATAAACGGCCTCCACAACAAACACAAAGAACTAGAAACATTCCTACACAAACACAACATCCACATTGCGCTTATACAAGAAGCCCACCTTCCAACAAACCAACTCCCCCCTTTCTACAAATATGACTCCATCTACTCCCATCACACACCCCAACCATCACAAACTATTAACCCTCATCACAACTCTATAAATTACTCCAACACATCCTCTCAACATGCTAACACGCAAACTGACAACACATCTAAAATTCAAACCTTCTCAATAGAAATAAACAAAACTACGCACAACATAGTAAACCTATACATACCACACCAAACATCCACACACTGTCCATCAAACTACTTACCTAACCTCACTACAATAACAAACCTCCCTAATCTCTTGATATGCGGAGACTTCAACGCCCACCACCCGACCTGGTACAAAAACCAAGCCTCCGACCAAAGAGGAAACCACATTATCGACACAACTCTCAACATCCTAAACAACAAAAACCTCCATACCAGAATCCCCCCGCAAATCAACCAATCCCCCACATCCACCTTTTGCTCTCCAAACATTCACCCTCTCCTACAATGGACCACAGAAACCGATCTAAACTCCGACCACCTACCAATAATTATAAAATACCACATCAAAAACAAACCCACTCACAAATCTAAAACTACATTTACCAACTACAAAAAAGCAAACTGGACCGGTTTCTCCAACTTACATAGACGAAAACCTCACAACAAACGAAATTACAAACATATCCTCCCTCAAATCAGCAATCAAACATCTCACCCACACAATCCAGAAAGCAGGCCAACATCTTCATCCCTAAAGGCCACATTAAAAAATACAAACCAAACCTCTCCCCCGAAATCACTTCTCTCATAAAACAAAGAAACGCACTAAAACGCCAAAACAACCCCACACAACTCACCAAAACACAATTAGAAACCCTAAACAATCAAATATCAACCCAAATAAAAACTCACACAACCAACAACTACCAAAACTTCCTCATCAAAAACTTGGACAACACAAACAGCAAAAGAGTCTGGAAAACAATCCACACAATTCACAACGCAAAAAACAACCCACTTCACACTCACGAAACTCCAACCAATCCCACGACACAAACCCCATTAACTCCCAAACAACACATCAACCTACTGGCCACACACTTTCGCTAAGCAAAGTAGCTTACCTACCCACCCACAAAACAGGAAAATAATAAGAAAACTGAAAAAGCTACGCAACAACCAAAACAACTTAAACGTCATCACACCCACAAACACTCAAAACACCATCAAAAACTCTCCAGCAACAGGACCAGACAACATATCAAATATTCACCTAAAACACCTATCCAACCACACAATCACATACATAACCACCATCTTCAACAAATCCATCCAACTCAACTATATCCCTCCCCAATGGAAAAAAGCATTAATCATCCCTAAACTAAAACCTGGCAAAGACCCTTCAAACCCCTCCTCTTACCGCCCAATCTCCCTCTTATCCACCATCTCAAAACTTCTTGAAAAACTAATCCTAAATTCTATCCTCCAATTCATCCCACAACAAAACTTCCAACACGGTTTCAAACCCAACCACTCCACCAGCACTCACCAACATCATCCAACCAATAATAAACGGACCCATAAACCATATCACAAAACTATATTAATAGCAATTGACATAAACAAAGCCTTCGATACTGTCCCGAGACATAATCTTATCCATAAAATCCTCCAATCCAACATCCCAACAAACACTAAGAAATGGCTAGCCAACTTCCTATCAGGAAGAACCGCCCAAATACAACAAAACGGCCAAAAATCACGTACCATAAACATAAGAAACGGAGTTCCCCAAGGAGCCATACTCTCCCCCACACTATTTAACCTATACACAGCAGACCTCCCTCAACCCCAAACAACTTACACCCACATTACTTCATACGCAGACGACATAACTATTGCCACCACCCACCAAAATCTCGATACACGCAACACACCCACAAACCCCTCAACAACACTTACATAATGAAACACTCAAATAAATTACCTCATAAATAACACACCTAGAAATGATAGGCACTCAATTCTACGCAAAAACCCTTCTACCCACACACCCATGCCACCAAACTCTCCTACAACCAACCGAACACAGACTAAAACAACCTCCATCATCCACGGCTACCTTTCTACAAACCAATCCTAAATCACATCCCCCCTCCTCCCCCCAATACCACAACAACCAAACATATACACACTCAACTAACACATTCATACTTGATCAACAGACCTCCAAACAACATCCTTAACACACACCCTCCCGAAATAAACCCCGACTTCAACAACCTCCCAAGACACTCACAAATCTCACTTAGCAAGATTGAGATGCGGGCACCACCCAAACTTACAACAATTACAAACACAAATTCAATAATAAACCAGGCAACATCTCCCACTTGTACCAGATGCGGAGAGGCCCCGGAGACCGTGTTGCACTTTCTATTACACTGTCCTTCCAACTCTCGCCCCAGAATCTTCTGGGGCATCACTTCCTTTGAAGTGATCTCTGGACGAGGCCGACTGCGGCGGGCGGCTTCATTAGCGAAGTGTGGCCACCTCAACGTGGGGTGGTCAGGGGGTGAGAAGGTAAAAAAAAAAAGGTATATATATATATATATATATATATATATATATATATATATATATATATATATATATATATATATATATATATATATATATATATATATATATTCAGAGAGAAGTATAGAAAGCAACGTGCTTTGCATTTGAAAGAATAGGTTTTTGGAGCATCACTCAAAAGATTTGGATTGGGATTTTCGATTTCTACGCGGAGGATCAGCATTCAAAATTTTTTTCAAATCGACAAAATAAAAATAAACTCATTCAACATTTCACCTCAAATATTTATGACTTAACCTTACTAGAATACAAATATCTTCAGAATCGGAGAATTACTACTAAAAATCATACACATACGCACATACATATATATATATATATATATATATATATATATATATATATATATATATATATATATATATATATATATATATATATATATATATATATATATATATATATATGATCTGACTGTCGTCGAGAGTGAATGTGCTTGGAAGCAGATGTGAAGAAGATAAGTTATAAACATCATAAGGAAGACAGAAGAGAAAAGAGAAAGAAGAGAGAAGAGAAGAGAAGAGAAGAGAACAAAAGGGATGGCTACTGGATCAAAGGCTACGTGATCATCTTCCTAAAATTGCAGTTTGTTTAGTTCATGCTTGAAGAATGAAATTTGTTTTTTCGATATATTATTTCAATATTTTTTTTAAAGTAAATTAAGAAATTTAATAAAAATTAAACCAGTTTTTTTCTCTTTCCAAGTGCGGTTGCAGGAGTATGAATAATTTCTTCAGCCGACACCACCCTACATCATGCGGGATATGGTGTAGAGTATATATATATATATATATATATATATATATATATATATATATATATATAGTGGTGAACTGCATTGTCCTTTGAGACTAGATGTAATGCAAAAAATGAACGGATGACAACTTAAAGCATTCAAATATTTAATAAACATAAATACCGACGTTTCGACCTCGAAGTAAATACATCAACATTACTGAAGAAAAAATGCTGTAATCTGTTTGTAGACAACAGAAATATAAAAATAGCAATAATAATGGTAATAATAATACTACTACCACTAATAATAATAATAATAATGAGGATATTGAGAATAGTAACATTAATAGTAACAATAATAATAATTATGAAAATTAATGATAATAATAATAATAATGATAATTAATAATAATAATAATAATAATAATAATAATAATAATAATAATAATAATAAATAATATAAATAAAATAAAATTAATAATAATAAAATAATAATAATAATAAAAATAATAATAACAGTAATAATAATAATAATAATAAAAATAATAATAATAGCAATAATAATAATAAATGATTATAGCAACAATAAGTAATCGTAATAATAATAATAATAATAATAACAATTAGTAATCGTAATAATAATAATAATAATAATCAAAATCGAATTAGCTCTAATAACGTCATTATCGTTAAAGTACTTAATTGTAGGTCAGGTGGAAGACTATATATATATATATATATATATATATATATATATATATATATATATATATATATATATATATATATATATATATATATATATATATATATATATATATATATATATATATATATATATATATATATATATATATTATTGTAAACTTTTCTTTCCTCCCTTGCCTATGAAATATTCTGAGTACTTATATTTGAGAGAGAGAGAGAGAGAGAGAGAGAGAGAGAGAGTATTCAATTTCTTTCTTTTCGCTTTCTATCTCTTAAACGGCAGGACAGAATATTTTTCCTCATATTCTTCAACATATTTGAGGTGTTTATGTCTTCCCACACATCCCTTCCTCTCACCTCACCTCCACCTTTCCAATATTTAGAAACCACACCCAGATTTGTTACAGATTTTCCCTTGGCGCAACATTTTCCAATCACGGACTCTCATTCACATGAGATTTCACGCATTTATTTCGTCTCTTGAGAGCTTCACCAGCTCTCGGAGCGTGCGATCACTCGCTCTGAATCTGGTGATGGTCTGAAGGGCAGGTTTTTGTCTGCCTGGAGGGACGGCATATGCCCTCGTTGGTGAGGTCCGCTTTCAGAAACAAAACAAACAACAAACAATTTCGTCTCAACTGAGTAGTGAACGCTGAATATAAGTTTTTTTTGGTCTCTTGTTGACTACCAATAATTTATTTATTTACAGTTATCAAATTACTACTATTATGAATTCATTTTAGATTTAACGTGACAATGGGGGGAGGGGAGAGTTACGGTGCATATAATTATTTATCATAAAATTTTTGTTTGGTGTCTTAAGGAGGGATAATGTAGTATTTATATATATTATGTTTTTATAACTGTTTAAGGCATATTTTCTAATTTCTATTTTCGTCTATTGCATAATTTACAGTTAGTACTCATTTTCTGTCTTGATTTCAACTACTTTTGATAATGACTAAAGCTAGTAGTTGAAACGTTGAATTATTTTATAAATATGAAAGTAATAAAGATCTTTAATTAATGAGTATAATTCATTTTTTTGCCATACTTTTCTTTTATATATATATATATATATAATATATATATTATATATATATATATATATATATATATAATATATATATATATATATATATATATATATTATATATATATATATATATATATATATATATATATATAATAATAACAGTTTTCAACAAAAAATTATTTTTAGAGCAGCTTAAAAATAATAACGGAAATTTATTTTAAAATATGAATTTTAGACTTAAAATTTCTGCATCTTCTAAAAAAGAAAAATAATTAAATGAAATTTAAATAAATAATTTTTCAAAAATCTGTGAAGGAGCAACAAATCTTTCAGAAAACATACTTTCGGCTTTAAATGGAAAATTCAACTTTAATAAGAATATAAAAATTAAAAACATGAGTTTGGATTAAACAACAGGGTTAGATTATGCAAAGAGAGTCAACAGCAAGGGCGACAAGAACTAGCAACACAGCCCATGATTTTTGCTTTCTGTTTGTAAAAACTCTAGGACCAGCATAGGAAACTAAAGATCTAAGAAGCATGATCTTTTGGAAAGCTCTTTGAGAATATGTTTAGATGTTAGATGGAGCAAGTGCTAGTCTTAGTGACAGGGTGAAAACCCTACTTGAAAGTATAAAGCTCAAGGTCTGGCACTGAAACCAACTAGACGAAAAACGTGACCTATTAGGGCACTCTAGGAGAGGAACCTTTTTTTTTAGAACAGATTTCTAAATATACTGGTTCCGATAACAGGCTGAAAACTCTTCCAGGGAGAATTTATATATATATATATATATATATATATATATATATATATATATATATATATATATATATATATATATATATATATATATATATATATATATATATATATATATATTATATATATATATATATATATATATATATAATTTTTTTTTTTTTTTTTTTTTTTTTTTTTTTTTTTAAAGTATTTTAAATTTTTTTTTAATTTTAATTAATTTACAATTTAAATAATTTACGTTTGAGAGAGAGAGTTCGTTCGTTCGTTCGTTCGTCACATGAAACATAAACTCTCTTTTTTAAATACTTTTTTGATCTGGAGTTAAAAATACTTTGTTTATTTGAGCAGGATCTTCAACGCCGCCTTCTTACTTTTCTTAGAAATTGAAGTGCGTAAACATCTAACGGTTTAATTTTACAAGGCTAAAAGTTCTATTAATATTATTATTATTTTCATTAAGAAAATCGAAATAAAAAGAGGAAGATGAGGAGGAGGAGGAGGAGGAAGAAGAAGAAGAAGAAGAAGAAAAATCACAAAGAAAACGGAGAAAAAAGATGAAGAAAGTAATAATTAAGTTAAATGTTTCTGACCCTACAGAAAATTATCTTTTAATGAAAATTGTCAAAAAATATTACCTAAAATCTATTGTTACTGAGAATTATAGTTATTATTCTAACTTGTTTATAACCAAAACTTAATGTACTTGCATGCAGATTATTACTATAACTTCTTTGTATCTACGAGTACAATAATTTTTAAATTCTTTCTAAAGTTTAAGAGTAATTAAACTCGAGGATAATATAATTCCCTCATTCGTTCTTTCAAGCCGTGTCAGGTATAAATGAATGTCATAATGAACAAGCTTGATAACCCACAAATCAGTAAAAGCTTTTTAAATTTTAAATATGTGAATTTAAAGATTTATACTTTTTAAATATATATCTTACAAATCAATGTTCTGTATTCCATTTTTTTTGTACTGATCACTGTTCTATATATCATCTATATGTATACGAATCACTTTAGGAATACACAGAAGTCAGTTAAACCTCCGAGGAAGCTTGTGTAATGTATTCGGTTATGTAACG
>SEYY01000241.1:28352-58100 GCA_009176605.1 Armadillidium nasatum
TATTTTCGGAAGAAGTAGTTTACGCTGGAACAGAGCAAAAACTCGGACAGCATATCATAAGGATTTGTTTACACAATAGCTTGCAACTTGAGAAGGAATTATACATAATTTCGCATTACATTTTAAATGTTTTACTTTTTAAATTAATATTTTATAAATGGGCACTATATATCAGTTCCCCACCGAGACACGGAGTGTACGTCTTCTTGAAAGTGTACTCGACGGAGGGGGTTTCTTCTGAGAAAAATGTACTCTTGAGAATAGGAACCACTGGATGTAGAGCCGTCGTCGTAGTAGGAACATCAGGTGCATCAGAGGTAGGAACATCAGGTACATCGATAGCTTCTACTGTTACCGAAAAATGCGGGACAAAAGTATCTGCTATGATGTTTTCTTCCTTTTGTTGATGTGATGTATTTGAGGACGATTACTCTTTGTTTGCAGAAAGGAGCGGTTTGAATATGAATAGTAGGAAGAGTCACTTTCGAAGTTATTTATTATATGTGCATTCTTGGTAAGTTTTTCTTTGTAGGTTGTTTATAACTTCTTTGCAGCAGAAATCCAAAGGGACAAATTGACCGTAAAGCATCCGGTGTAGAATTGCTCCAAAAGACGTCTAACTGCTGTCCGTTATTTTTAAAGTTGAGTTGAATTAATTGAGCCATAAGAATTTGGTAATGAAGTTAGGCTTCTTAAGGAGTTGTGGTTCTTGTGGCAATTATTCTTGTTGTAAGGACAAGAATCCACGTTTGAATGGAGATTACAGAGAAGGTGGGCGGCTTTATTCTATTCTTGCAGCAGAGATGACTGTTTTTCTTGTTCTTGAGGTAGCTGTTGGTAGTGAGAAGCCATGATGACGGGCAGCGTAGTCCTTGTGAGACATCCATAAAGTCCCGATGTTGAAGGGAGTTGGGCTGGTAGGCCCAACTTGTGGTTCAGGAGTTCGGCTGGTAGGCCGAACTTTTGGACGAATCGCTGGGTCAGAGATTGGAGAGAAAGAGATTGGAGAGAGTCAGTAAGAGCAGGAGAAAAACTAAACTCTAGATTCCCCCTTTTCAAGGAGAACTGTATGAGTAGAACCACTCCAGTTGTGTGAAGCATACTCCATACAGGGGTAAACAACCACTCCTATAAAGAATGGCGTGAAGAAGTTAAGATGCCTCAAAACTTCCATCCTCTTGGAAGTTTGTGTAGAAAGAGAAGTAATGTGATCTTTCTATGAAAGATCACGATAAAAGATACACAGAGAATATTAAGAACAGATGAAGGTTTTAGTTGTGTGTTTTCGAAGAAGATATCATAGTTGTGTGGAAGATTGTGACGAGTGGAAAGATAGAGGTACTGAGTTTTTGAGGCACTGAAATCTTCCATGCTTTCCCTGCCTCAATTTTAAATATGTGAAAGATCAGAGGTTAGTTGCTCCAAGGCTACCCTTCTTGCGTCTATTAACTGCTGTTGGGAGGGAAGTCTTTCAAACCGAAAGGAGTAATGAAAGGTGAAGTCATCAGCATAGGAGTGGATAGGACATGAAGTAAAATAGAGAGAAGGTCATTAATGAAAAGTAGAAAAAGTGTGGGGATAAAACAGAACCCAGAGAAACACCACTAGTAAGTAATGGTTTTAAAGGAAGAAAATTGCTGCTATAGAACGGCCGGAAAGGAAATTAGAAAGGTCAAAGAGAGAAGAATAGATACCGAAAGAGGGAAGTTTAGAAATCAAACTTTTGTGTCAAATTCTATCGAGGCCTTTCGACATGTCCGGCGCGACAGCAAAAAATTCACCGTAATGCCGATGAGCGGAGGATCAAGTGTCTGAAAGATTGGAAAAATTGAGATATTTCCAAATTTTCCTGTTAAGGATAAATTCGAAAACTTTAGAGAGAACAGAGATAAAAAAAATGAGAGGGTAATTGAAGCGAACGTTTCCACCAGAAAGGGAAGGTTGAAATTGAATGACAGAGACAAAATTGTTTACCAAGGCATGGTGCAAGCTCAGAAGCTCAAGTTTTGAGAACCACAGGAAGTATATCATCAGGACCGTACGCCTTCTTAGTATTAAACTTATTGAGAGCAGAAATAACGCCTTTATAGAAGAGATTACAATTATAGGCTTAAATGAGTTGGAGGGGATTGAAGGATGAGGAATAACTCCAGAATCGTCTAAAGTTAATTAGAGGCAGAAGTTTGACCGAAGAGTTCAGTTTTAGAAGAAGGCAAAACAGCAGTTGTGCTGTCAGAAGATACTTGAGGAGAGAAAAAGGAAGAAGCAGAGTTAGAGTTGACATTTTTTTTGCAAAATGCCAGAAAGAGCTTGAAAAAGAGGAACCAGAAAGATTATTGCATTTCAAACTGAGAAAAAAGTTTTCGGTGTTACGAAGGATAGATTTTGCACGATTCCGGGATGAAAAATAAGTAGCGTGAGTTTCTGGAGTTTGAAAACGACGATAGTCTCTGAAGGCAGCATCCTTACTGCGAATAGCACGAGAACATGCAGAGTTAAACCAAGGTTTGTTATTTGTAGTAGAAGGGAAATATTATGGAATGTACTTCTCCATGCCAGAGTGAATCACCTCGGTAATGCTTTCTGCAAACTCCGGATGTTCCCTCCCACGGAAGCAATAGTTATTCCACTGGAAATCAAAGACGCACAACCACAAGCTCAACCAACTTGCTGCACCGAAATGGCCACAAACGTTTTCTTTCAATAGATGGGTTTTTTTCCTGCAAAAGGCTTGAAGAGATAGAAAAGGATACAAAGATAAGACGATGATAGGAGGAACCCAGAGGAGGAAAGAGTTTAACAGTATAAGGAGAAGAATTAGAGGTTAGAAAGTGGTCTAAAATGTTGGGCTCGCCTCCTAGACGATCAGGGATACGAGTAGATAGCTGCACCAACTGCCCCAAGGTCGTTTTGGATAGCGAAATGGAAGGCATATTCACCAGCTGTATCATGAGAGCTAGAAGAAATCAATTGGTGGTGGTGAACTTGATGTTTTCAGAGAAAGGAGAAGAAGTGAGATTAGGCTCTATTTGGGGGCTTAGATAGCCGAAAAATTTAAGATAGTCAGTAGAATTAGGGGATAAATGAACAGAACAAATAAATTTAGTCTTATAATGGCAAGATAGCCTAAGCTACAACGTGGAAAATTCGGAAAACTCCAAATTAGAGACAAGAGAACAAACTATAGCGTTGCACAACAATACGTATGCACAACAACCGCCTTCGGCTGAAAATTGAAGATAAAAACAGTAGGAGGAAGCAGAGTTGGATTTGCTGTCAGAACGCTTAAACACCTGAGTTTCTGTCAGGAATAAGAGGTTAGGTCTAGAAGAAGAGAGGTGATGTTCAACAAAGTTGAAATAGGATTGAAGACCGGGAATGTCGGAGAAATTAATGAAGAAAACAGACCGTGCATCAGGAACAGCCGGCTCCTTCAGTTAGTCAACATGGTGTGCCAATTTACTTACCCGAGTCTGACTGTGCGTCGACATTTATTGGTTATGCAACTGATTGATTGACAGTTGGGAAATACCAGCATTTACCCCTATCATTCTAAATCCAGAACTCCTCATGTGAAGCTCAAAAACTAAATACCCGACTTTATTAATAATATTTCAAAATATACAATATTAATTAACTTTTAGCCTAGCATCTTAAAATTAATCATTCACCTTTTAGAACCCAAGCTCTGATGATGTTCGAAGTTGGTGGACGAATTCGGTAAGGAAATAGAAGAACGTGATAAAAAAGAAAAAAATCTGGAAAATTGGGAGCAAAATTTCAACTAATATTAAAATCAAGTTGAAGAACTTCAAAAATAATAATAATAATAATAATAATAATAATAATAATAATAATAATAATAATAATAATAATAATAATATAATAATAATAATAATAATAATAATAATAATAATAATAATAATAATAATAATAATAATAATAATAATAATAATAATAATAATAATAATAATAATAATAATAATAATAATAATATTTTGCTAAAAATTTACCTTGGAAACGCCTAGAAGCAATATAATAAGCTTTCTTATATTATGAGAGTGTCATATTTCAAAATCACTTTTTTAATTTACAATACAATAAACAAATATGCAATACAACAATCTAAGGAAAAGCCGATTTTTAGAGTTTTTCTGTATTTATAACGGTTTGTAAGTTTTTGGGAAAATTTACCACCGAACAAAGTGAATAGCGGGGCCAAACCACCGGTCGAAATGATCTGAAACTTGAAATGTGTATTAACAAATCTATTAGCTACATTTTCTATGATACGATTTTTGAAATGTGTTTTAGGAAAAAAAGTTATATGCCCTTGAAGGTCCGACTATTTTAAAAAAATTTCAAAACTTACCCTTCCGGGCAAAAAAAAAAAAAAAAAAAAAAAAAAATCTGCTAGTTAAACCTTTTCATTTTTGGCAGTTGTTTAGAGAAGGGACAAAGCTACAACTTTCTCTTAGCACATAATTCAAGCTATTTGTTCTTTTCAAGATATGGTTTCTTAAAATATGGAAATGTTTGGAAATATTTTTGAAAATTTTCAAAATTTGAGAAAAAAATCTCGAAAACAACAAATAACATTGAATGATGTATGGAGAGAAAGTTGTATAGCTTGTATCCCTCTAAACTTCTGCCAAAAATGGAAAAAAGTGGTATGTTTAGTTTTTTTTTATTATTATTTTTGTCTGGGGTAGGGGGGAGGTAAATTTTCTAAAATATTTTTTCCAATTGTTGAACTTTTTTTGTAAAACAGATATCAAAAATCCTATCCTATTAAATGTAGCCAATAGATTTGTGAATATACAGTTCAATTTTCAGGTCATTTTGATCAGTGGTTTGGCACTGCTGTTCACTTTTTTCAAAGGTAAATTTTGCACAAAATTTTCAAACTGTTATAGATACAGATAAACGTCAGAAATCAAGTTTTTTTCAGCTCGTTGAAATACATAAACCCTGCAAATTGATAATAATCGGTCAAGAATTAATTTTTTTTTTTTTTAAATTGAATTCTCCCCTATAAAATCAAATTAATGATCATGGCAATATATCAACTGGTAAACACTTTGAACCCACTGAAAATGTGTTATACCTTAATTATGACTCTTATTTCCCTGATATTTACAAGAAATTCAATTGTCAAGACCCTTGTATATCGAGCTTACATTCTGATTAACAAAATTATTTCTAAACTCTATATAAATAGCAAAAACGTCCAGAATAACATGAAAATGGTATAAATTTTACTCTAAATCTTCAAACCTTATTGATTTTGATAAAGAGGAAAAGTGTATACGAAACATATTAAAATCCCACTTCAAACCTACAACTAATCAAAATATCACAGTTAGATTGTATCATAAAGCAAAGCAGCTTTCGTCCTATTTACAACAAGGGATACCTCTTTTGATAGTTATCATGTTGAGTACCAATTCCAATGTCCTGAGCCTGAATGTACGTCGACGTATATTGGATACACAACTAACAGTTTGTCAGAGAGAGCGTATCAACATAGATTCAAACCGAGCAAGATTCATTAACACATCAATTTAGAACATGATAAAACAACACTTCAAAATATATCAACTCATTTCAAAGTCCTGTAGAATTCGGACGAGGTCAAAAAAAAAAAAAAAAAAAATTGCAAAGGCTATTTACATTAAAAGCTACATACCCGACATTAATATAAAATTCAATGCTGTGTCTCTTAAGCTTAAAATTATTTGAAATATTTTATCAAAATTATTATAATGTTTATTTATTTGCTGTAATTTGTCAGTGTAAATTCATTCACTGATATAATTTCAAGCTCTGAAGATGTCCCAAGTTTGTGGACGAAATAATGGTTTAGCAAAGAATTGTAATCATTCATTTTATTTTATCTGTAAACTATTCTCAAGAATAATTAATTTCTTTAATTCGTTAAAGAAAATTAACTTAGAACAGAAAGTAATTTTTCGATCCGTGGAAGGGAGATGTATACAATTTATGAAAACAAAAGCTGTTTATAAATAATAATAATAATAATAATAATAATAATAATAATAATAATAATAATAATAATAATAATAATAATAATAATAATAATAATAATAATAATAATAATAATAATAATAATAATAATAATAATAATAATAATAATAATAATAATAATAATAATAATAATAATAATAATAATAATATACGTCACAAATGGAAACGTTGATTTATGTAGTATTTAAAAAATAGCTTAACTCAACAAATTAATAATGAAGAAAAAATTTAACATGTATTCTAAAAATGAATTAAAATTAGTTTTTTTTTCCATTAGTCCGTTCATTGAGAAAAAAAAAATACAAGAACATTTAGTTCAAACTACATCAGAAACTGTCAAAACCCTTAATTCTTTTACTTTTTCAAAATGATATATGGTCTTTTTTATGAAATGACCTTCGTTGATCCACTATTTTCATTATTCATTCAGTTGATTGTGTACCTTTGTTTTCTGATCTAAATCTTCAGTTTTTTTTTATCAAATCAGCATGATGTATATTCACTAAGGATATGATCAGAAGGTTTAATTAAAATTTTTAGTTTACTAATTTGGTCATCATCCCAAGATGTTCTCTAAAATATTCCAAAGATTCCTTCTTGTAACTTTGCATGAAAAACAATTTAAATACGTTCCTTTTTTCACATTTTTTTTGTTATATTCTGATCAATAGCTTGAAATATAAATGGTACACATATTAAAGGTAATCAGAGCAACCAAGGGTACTCTTGAAACATTTGGAAAATAAGAATTGGGGATTAGAGAAAAGAATTCAATGTCATCTTCATGATGCAATTTGGGCGTGGTCAAGCAAAGGTTTACTTTTGACTCTCTAGTAAAAATCAATATTCAATCCTTGATCGCTATCAAAATCAAAGGATTAGAGAACTTTTGGTATCTCCTTTTTAGAAGACAAGACTTCTTAGAAGCTGAAACTTTTAATGTCATTATTCATTAAGAATAAAAGAAATGAATATGCCTAAATATATAGTGCAAGTGCAAAATTTTCAAATTTCATCATCCAGCGAAATTTTTTAAATTAAATTTTAAATTTATAATTGTATTCTTAAGTTCAGTGACCTATCTTGTGTAGGTAGATTTAAAAAATGCTATAGTACGGAGACAATTTTATTTTAAATAATTTTT
The DNA here is from genome assembly GCA_009176605.1 of Armadillidium nasatum. NCBI lineage: Eukaryota > Metazoa > Arthropoda > Malacostraca > Isopoda > Armadillidiidae > Armadillidium > Armadillidium nasatum. The sequence continues at coordinate 35,545 of SEYY01000241.1, forward strand.
ATCTCTTAACATAATTGCAACTTTTAAGTAATTTTCTTTGTCTTCACTGGTAAGGCAAAGGAAGGAGGCCTTCCAAATTCCCCAAGAGTTGAGAAATTACCTAAATCGAACATATGAAGTTTGAAAATGTGCAAGTCAATAGTAGTTGAAAAAATAAAGGACTGTATTCCAGGCTTGACCAGTAGGGTATATTTAAGATTGAGCATAGCTCTTAAGTTTGAAGTCAGAGAGTAGGACAGAGAAAGGATGAGACCGTGTAGAATGGCAAATCGCACCAACGCTTCTCAGTGAAGATGATTAATAGCTGGAGAGTTCAGAAGATCAGTGTCCGTTGTAATAGTGATATTATTGAGAGTGAGAAGACAAATCGACGGAAAGAAACTAAAGTGAGTTGGGGAGATTGGAAGAGTTGGTAAGGAGAACTAAGGTTTTAATAAGTAAGTAAGAATAAAATAAGAAGTAAGGTTTTTCCTTTTCAAGGACAACTGTGTGAGTGGAATCACCCGAGATGTGAAATACATGCCCCGTACATGGAAGAATGTTACAAAGTCACCCTTCTTTATGTATTAATTGAAGTTAGGTTAGACGTTTTTCAAAATGAAAAGAAAAATGAATGGCCAAGTCGTTTACATAGGAATGGATAGGTGATGAAGTAATTTATAAAAGATTATTAATTAATAAAAAATACAAAAAAGCTAGAGATAGGATAGAATCCTGAGGAAGATCACTATTTTTTAGATTTAAGGGGTATAAATATTGAAGATTTAATTTGATTACATTTTAAAAGACACCCCCAAAAAGCTATGCAGGGCCTATAATACTTTATAACAGATATTTTGTGAGAAAATTCATCTTTATAAAATCAAAGTTTAATACCAGTATTATGTTCAAAAATATTGATAATTTATACTTTTAAGTATAATGAATTTTCACTTCAACATCTCATATTACTGTACTTACACCATAACCTTGCTCAATATACGGCTCTCTTACATATTTAAAATAAAATCTCATCCAAGGTTGTTATTTTTACAATTTTTTTTATCTTTTTCAATGACAAATAGAAAATATTTATCAACTCACTATTTGACATAAAATTCATGTATTAAATACTGTGTTATCGTGAGTTGATTATTTTAAATATATTTTATTTGTAATCTGGAACATGTAACAATAACACTACGTGATGAAGTAGATGTTGCAGAAAAAGATTTTCCTGTTATGTACATCTGCTACTTTAATTAAAGTATGCAAACACTAAATTTATCATTATAATAATAAAGAATTACTAATTTTTCGAATCAGCATGGAGGTCTATTATTATTTGTTAATGAGACTCTGATTTAAGGATGATGTGTATATATATATATATATATATATATATATATATATATATATATATATATATATATATATATATATATATATATATATATATATATATATATATATATATATATATATATATATATATATATATGAGTATGAACCGACCGGGGCCCCTGCCCCTGCCCCTGCCCCGGCTAAAAATCAGGGAAAACCGGGGTTTGCCGACCGGGGTTAAAATGGCAAATTATACTCAAAGGAACAGTCCAGTTTCAAATTTTTTTTTTTTAATTTTCGGCCGATTCTACTGAAATTTTTATTGTATATAGATTTTTTACCGGTAAAAAAGTCCATATCTAGAATTTTTCCGAGTCTATTACGATTAAATGTTTTTTTTGTTTTTTTTTTTTGGAAATTTGACCCTTTTTCAAAAGAATGGCATGGCCAAACCACATTTTGGAATGAGCTGAAAGTTGGACTATTTATTCAAAATTTTATGGGCTACGAAAGGTTATAATAGACTTTGTTCCCAGAGTTATAGAAAAAATGTTATAAGCCAAAAACTGACCAACTATCGAAAAAAAATATTTTTGAAAAAAATCCACCTTTTCAAACAAAAATTCGTAAAAAAAATATCCAACTATAACATTTCTTATTTTTGTGAATGTATAAAGGAAGGGTGGAGTTACAAATTCCTCTATATACTTTATTCGATGCGATTCGTTGGTTTCGAGATATAGCCTTCAAAAAGGTCCATTTTTTACCAAATTTCAAAAATTTCGAAAGTTTGAGAGGCTATATCTCGATTCAAACAAATAGAATTTAATAATGCACTAAATAAATGTTGTTGCCATGTCCCTCCTCTAAACAATATCCACAAATAAAAAAATAGTAGATAGCTTTTTTTTAATAATTTTTCCTCCAGAAGGGTAGAATTTTTGAAAAAATTTTTCAAGTGCTTTTAACTTTTTTTCTAACGTGATTTCAAAAATCTATTCCCACCAATGCAAGAAATTGGGGCTAAGATTATTCAGTTAAATTTTCAACTCATGTGAACCAGTGGTTTGACCCAGTTATTCATTTTCTTTCAACTTTGGGTCCAAATATCTTTCAAACCGTTATAGACTCAAAAAAATGCTAATGATATAAGTTTGATACATAGCAATAAAATAACAATAATATGTATAAATACAGGTTAAATTGATAATTTTATATTTTACATTTTTTCAAACTTTACATTAGGGTTTTACCTAGGTAAACCTGTTGAATCACTATTATGAATTAGAAATTTTTTATTTTTTTTAATTTTTGTACTTTTTTTAAACTTTTACTATACAAAACTGTAATTTTTTGAAAAATTTTCGGAGAAAATGTATATAATTATTAATTTAAGTGAATGTTGGCTATTCTACTACTTCCTTACAATTAAATAAACCTCAATTAAATTTATATCAAATTTCCATAACCTAAAATTTCAGTGCTTTTGACCTCTTTACAAATTTTAGGAAACCCCGGCCAAATTTGGGTGACCCCGTCCCCGGTCGGTCCCTATATATGAGCATAGTATAAGAGAGCAATTGAATTGGCTAAATTAGGACTTAATTGCCCATTATTTGCAGTGATTTAACTTTTCAAGCAAATTCCATTCAAAATACATAATTCCATATCAAAACTTATATTTCTTGACGTGATTATTTTTGTTCATCAGAAAAAGTTAATTCTTTAAAACGTTAAAATATTTGCTTGGACCATTTCTGTTTCATGTTTTTTATTTTTTTTATTTTCTCAGAAAAGTTGACTTATTTGATGTTCTTTCATAATATAAACCTGTACGTGTAGTTCAATAGGATTGTTGCGCCAGTCAAGCTTGGTGTACATGGGATTTCACATATCGGTTATTCGCGCGTTAAAATTATACAAGTATTCAATTACATAATTAGCAAATTGTAACGAAAAAATTGTAAAATTATTTCAGGCACATGCTACTTATTGCTGTACTCTGCTAACTTTGGCAGGGTTCGAGTCCAAATTAGCAACAACCATAAACTTGCAGAGTCACAGAGTCCTTGGGTCCGAATTCCAGACTAGGTAGATCACTATTACATAGTCAGGTTCTTGTTATTATTGTCATCCCATTTTGCGTGTTGCATTTATTTGTTAATTAATAAAGAAGAAAGCACGCCTTCGTCATTCACTACCCTGAAGAATTGCTAAACATTACCGCCATACCACACAGTAGTTCATATCAACCTTACAACATAAATACCCTTATAAAAAAGCAGGTGGTCTACCAAACTTCAGAAGATTTTTGGGAAATTCCTAAACCAGAGCCAAATTAGAGGCCAACATGTCTAGAAACACTTTGTTTGAAAGCTTGAAAGTCAATGAAAGTTGGGGAAATGGATAAAGAGAGTGAGTTCCAAAACTTTACCAGTCGAGTACAAAAGCAATACAAAGAGGCTTTCAAAGGAAATGCGAAAAAAGAACAGTCCGTGTTAATTTTCTGACAATTCCTTTCTTTACTGTTAACAAATCTTTCGAATTCTCTCAACAAAATTCCAATCCATTTGTTGAACTACAGTAGATCATTGGCGAACATTCAGCATCCTGAAATTTTTATGTACATCGTGAGCCACTGACAGATATCCTTTAAATAGGGTAAAGCTTACTGCGTTCAGCACTCTCAACTCACTCTTATTCACATTCTACAACAACATTAACAAGCCCGTCTGAAAATCAGTCATCAAGATTTACTGCTTCTTCAGTGTGATTAGTACATGACACAGAACAAAGAAATTGACCTACACTAGTATTAGAAGTTATTGCTTCCCCTTCTGAGGTAAGTACATTACTACTTGTAATTGCTTCTGGTGGGAAAAAAGAACTTTGTGGTAGAAGACTAAATGCAGGGTCAGAAGTGCTGAGATATATCAGCATAGTTCCTTCTTTCTTTTCCGAATTTTGGTCTATTTCCTTTTTCCTTATTTCTTTTGATCCTTTCCATCTAGAAAAAAACTATTAATTACAATGTGGTATATCTTATTTTTTTTATAATTATCATCGCCACTCAAGGACAGGACCATATTCGAGAGGTGGGTGTTAAATTATAAAAACATTATGACTAAAATAAGGAACATTAAGAAAACATCATTTTTTCCAGATATTTTTGTTCTACTGTATTTTAAAATAAAGTTTAACTTTACCTTCCATTACAACTTTGATTTAGAAATAATAGTGGAGCCATGGGAAAACGTACATAGCCTATCATGCGAATTGCCAACAACAATGTGTTTCAACTCTTTTATATAACAATACAGAGTTGCCAAATTACTTCTGGGGAAATTCTGCATAAACGTTGTCTTTTTTATTGATAAAATGTAAGGCATTAAAATTTTTGTGCTATCATTAAAATAATAACATTAATTTCAGCTGCAGTACACTATAAAATACTACCTCATAAAAGTGCCACAGGGTAAGACTACCACCTCCACCCTCTCTCACTACATTACTGACTCCATATGTGAAAGCAGTACCATATATAAATTAATATGGATTAATAAAAAAGAATGGAATATAAGAAAATAATGAACGTTTATTATGAATTTTTCATTTAAAGAGTGTGTGTTGAATGCGTTATTTGAATGTTACTTATATTAATTAAAAGACAATGTATAGAGAGTTTAAAAATCAAATTAACTCTTATTTTTCTAAGTAAGAAAATAATACAGATCTAAAATAAAAAATATTTTCAAACGAATATTCGAAAGATAAAGCTCAAATCAGTAATTTAAAAAAATAATATTTAGTTATTTTTTTTAATTATAGATACTTTGTCTGTAGTGGCACTGAATTAATTAACGTTACTTGCATTGGCACTTTATGTTTTGACCAAATACAATGTGGCTGCGTGGACAACGGAGGGTCATCGTCAGATCTTTCAACATCATCAAAAGATGCTGCAACTTTAACCACAATACCTGAAAATCCAACGACATGCCCTTCAGGCTGTCCTTTTGTAGATGATCCAAATGATAACTGTGGAAGGTGATTTTCTTTTATTATTATTATTTTAATATTATTTCGCATCTTCATGTCAATTCCTTCGCCGTTATTTAAATATTTGTTATCTAAAAATTATTTATTGTCGATTTAAATAATTACCTATTTCTCGCAAACCGGTAGACACACATACACATACACACACACACACACACATATATATATATATATATATATATATATATATATATATATATATATATATATATATATATATATATATATATATATATATATATATATATATATATATATATATATATATATATATATATATATATATATATATATATATATATATATATATATATATATATATATATATATATATATATATATATATATATATATATATATATATATATATATATATATATATATATATATATATATATATATATATATATATATATATATATATTAGATTATTATGACATCTACATAACTAGACTTTGGTGGAAACACAAAAGGGCAATAGCCTAGAATTTGCGTTATAATTATATTTACTTATAAATATTTTAAGTAGAGCCGGAAATATGTATCGAAATACTTGATCTTTTCCAGTATTAGTTATTAGTATACTTTTGTGGTCTAGTTAAGTTAGGCTATGTTATATTACATTATTTATGAAGAATATTATCGAAATATCGATATGTTATTTTACATTATTTATGAAGACTATTATCGAAATATCGATATATCGGTCTTTCAGAAGACTCTAAGAAAAAAAAAATGGAAAATTGAAAACTTCCCTACACTGATATTATTAAGAGAGCAATTGAGGTATCCCAGAAATGTTTTGAAGCATAGGTTAATTATGGAACATTCATCACAAACTTTTAATTAATATTTAAATAATAATTTTCAAATGTTTTTTTTTATAGCTACTTTGTCTGTAGTAATGGTGAATTGATTCCGATAACTTGTACTGGTACTTTATGTTTTGATCAAACAATGTGTGGCTGTTTGGACACAGGTGGATCATCATCAGAAACACAAGAATCAATAGTCACTGAACCTATTACTGTAATTTCAACTCCAGCCTCAGTTCCAGTAACATCAGTAACATGTCCTGCAGATTGTCCTTTACTTGATGACCCAAATGATAACTGTGGAAGGTAAATGTTAATTCATTTTACTTCGTCTTTCGTGACATGAAGCTATATATATATATATATATATATATATATATATATATATATATATATATATATATATATATATATATATATATATATATATATATATATATATATATATAGTTTCATGTCAGAAAGAGAAAAATTGTAATAATTAATAGGAAATTCAAATCTACATATAAGAATTTTTGGGAAATAAGTTATTAAAATTTAAGTATATATATATATATATATATATATATATATATATATATATATATATATATATATATATATATATATATATATATATATATATATATATATATATATATATATATATATATATATATATATATATATATATATATATATATATATATATATATATATATATATATATATATATATATATATATATATATATATATATATATATATATATATATATATATATATATATATATATATATATATATATATATATATATATATAAATCGCTTAAGGTATTGTTATAATTATCGCCATTGCTAAACGTGCATAACCCTATTCGAGAAAAGTTCGTTAAAACATTAATAAAATGCTAATAAAACGTTAGGAATAAAATCCCATGAAATTCCCGTCTAACGCAAATTGCGCAGATGAGCACATGCACCAGCTTTAAAGTGAGAGAGATTAAATTCGGCAACAAACACAGAAGACAGATGAGAATAACATAAAAGAGGGATAGTTTGAAAGAAAGAAGTACAACAGCGGACAAGCCAAGAGTTGCCAATGTCCACACAAATTTAAGTGTAAGCATTGCATCCCTTTTGCAACGAGAGCTTCGTAAAGTTGGTGGCACATGAGAGGTCAGTTCCCTTTAGCACTAGCCCTAAGAGTACTTTTAGAAAAGAGAAGGCTCCAATGTCACGTCGCAAAGACAAAGAATCAAGTGAGTTAGAAAGTATGATACAGTTTATAAGTCTATTGTCCAAAAGACTGGTGAAACCTGAACCCCCTAAGATATAAAAGCAGTACTCCATAGGGAGGATGAGATGCTTCTTTGAATCATCCCTAGCAACCATTCTTATTTGAAGTTTCCAAATCATCATTTTTTGCTGATGTTAAGGCCAAGTATGTTTATATTGTCAACAGGAGAGACGGGAGAACCATATAAACAGATAGGAAAGTTAGGAGGTATTTTTGAGAGGGAAACTTATAGGAGTTAAATTTTTAAAGTGTTGAATTTCACAAGGTTGAGACAACCTCACTGGAAAATTCTATCCAGATCAACAAGAATGGAAGGTTGAGTCATCGGCATATGAGTGGGTGGAGTTACAAGAACAGCTGAGAAGATCACCAATGAAAAGAAAGAATAGAGTAGGATATAAGACGGAGCTCTAAGGAACAACAATAGTGACCGGAAAGGATGAAGAAGAAGTCCTATTAACGGCAGCCGAAATAGAACGTTTAGAAATAAAGCAAGATACAAGTAAGCAAAGAGTAGGAGGGAAGCTTAGAAAGTTGCGACGTATTTCATTTACCATCACAAAAAACTCCTTAAAGTCCCTAAAGACAGAAGACTGTAAATTTTTTAATCAGGAAAGTATTTTATCAGTAGATCTTGAGCGCCGAAAGCCATACTGATGATCTGAAAAAAGGGAATTGGATTCCAGATGAACCAAGAAAACAGAGTTGAGATGGATTTTAACGATCTTAGACAGAATACAAGTGAAAGCTATAGGGCAATAGTTAGAAGGATCAGAACAGCTACCTTTCTTCGAAATGAGCTGGACTAATGAGCACTTCCAACATTGAGAGAAAGTATTAGTACTTAAGCATAGAGAGAATAGCTGAAAAAGGGACTAAGCCTGCTCAGAAACTCACCCCCTCAAATCAATTAGAGGGATGCCATCACCATCAAGACCGCTTGCGTTCCCAAAATTCAAAGATTTCAGGAGCCCATGCACCTGATCAAATGTGATTACAAATAGGCATGGGACAGCTGAGGGAAAAAGGAGAAGGAGGAGGGTACAGAAAATCGTCCAGGATTTAATTAAAAAGGAACAGTAAACTAAAGAGATTAGTTAGATTTTTCAATAGAAATATTAGCAACAGAATCATTAGAGTAAAAAAGGGGGAGAAAGATAGATTTACAGAAGTTTGTTAGAGATATTTTTGGCAGGAAGCAATAAAGATTTATCAGAAGGAGAACTTAAGAAGCCATAGATAGCACTTTCGCTTGGTGAAAGTCAGCTTTGCTCATCGAAGAATATCCCTGCAACAATTTCGATCTGAATGAAAACTAGCGAGAGTGATAGAAGCACGAGAATTTTTCCATCCCTAATACGCAAAGTCTCTAGCCTGAATGACATGAGAGCAACCACAATCGAACCATAGATTTGAGAGAGCGAAAGATTTAGACGAAGAAGGAATGATTTGCTAATCCAATCAACGGTTATAATTCCCACTCTATATATATATATATATATATATATATATATATATATATATATATATATATATATATATATATATATATATATATATATATATATATATATATATATATATATATATATATATATATATATATATATATATATATATATATATATATATATATATATATATATATATATATATATATATATATATATATGTGTGTGTGTATGTGTGTGCGGGGTAGTATATACCACATCTTTGTCGGGTGGCAATGAATGAAAAATAAGGGGGAAATTTATTCCACGTTCTTTCCTGATGTATGTTTTTTTGGTTAACCACACCGTTCAAGTTTCTGGGAACTAAGCCCCCCCCCTCCTAACAAAGGCCGGTTAGGCCTAAGTCAGTTAGTCTTAAGGTTTTTCTCACGGTCCTCACGTTCTTCCCTGGGCATATTTTTATAGTCTTGTGGTGGTTAATATCAAAGGTACCGACGTTTTTTCCTGAAAGAGGATATGAAAGAGGAAATAAGGAATAAGGAAGAACAAAGAAAGAGGAAATAAGGAATAAAGAAGGGGAATAAGAAAGAATTTTACCTTTGTATTACCTCTAGGCCAATCCATTTTATTTTTATTTATTATTTCTAATATTTTTCTTGCAAAATCTAGTAAGGACACGTACCATGTATTTCATCACCTGTGCGTACGTACATACATATAACATACCCTCATTTAGGCGTACATCTCCGTCAACGTATGACGTCATTTTATTTTCCTTTATGAATTTTATTTTGTGGTTTTGCGGTTTAATTATGCCGATTAGGCTTATCCCGAAGCCTTCCCTGGAAGAAGAAGTGGAGGAGGAGGAACCGGAAGAAAAGAACAAAGAAGAGAATAAAGAAAGGAGGAGGAAGAGGAGGAGTAGAGAATATAGAAATTAAGAAGAGGATTAGAGAAGGATAAAGAACGGAGGAGGAGTAGAAGAGAATAATGAAAGGAGAAGAGAATAAAGAAGAATTAACCTATGGTACTACCTCTGGACCAGGTCATTTTTGTTTTCAAAGTTATTTTTCTAGCAACATCTGTCAACTTTTTAATAATGATACTCTCTGTAGACATATGGTAACCTCACTTAGTCAGCACTGTACTGTGTTGCTTAGCAGTAACAACAGCAACATTAATTACAACTATGCATTCATGCATACAAACAATATCAACAACAACAACAGCAACAACGTCTAACGAAAGATACCAGTATAACAGCGTACAACACCACGTGTTGCAATCTTATTTTTTTCAGTATAACAAAGGCACTCTTTCCGTAAACAAACTTGTCATAAACAAACAGTCTTATCGTAACTAAACATTTGCTCTTTTTATTACCCAACTGTTTTTTTTTATTACCTGTATTCAGCCTGTTCTTACTGTCTTTTTATTCCTTCTCTCTTCCAAAGTTTATCAGGACAAAGACTGTATTCTAAGCCTGTACTTTTTTCTGTACATACTTTTTTCGAAGTTAGTTTTTTCATTTCGATATTTTTCGTGTCGATATCTTTCAGTCTCGATATTTTTTCTCGATATTTATAGAAAGAAACAATTTTTTTCTCTAACGAAAACTTTTTTCACCGACAAAAATTTTTTCATGTATTTTTTTTTTGTCATGTATTTTTTCTTGTATTTTTTCTTCATGGATTTCTTTTCTCATGTATTTTTTCTCTTGATGTATTATTCTTCATGTATTTTTTCTCCTTTCAAATGAAAGTTCTTCTCTTCAAATTTTAAGGCTAATACATCAAATCATGTAAATCACTTAGACGTACACAAAGGTAGGTATAAACACATACACCGGTATGACTATGACTCCATGTATACATGTAAACATTCTTTGCACATAGAATAAATATGAAACAACGAAAATATAAAAATCATTACCTTAGACACAAGAATACATATTATTCAGCGTAACACGAGGTACAATAGACTGCCCTTTTCAAATTATCAGTACAAGTAAATAGGTCATTGCCTGGGGGTTTCGAGATTACGAAAAGATGATTAAGACTTAGACCCAGTTTCAAAGCTGATCGTAAGAAAATATCCAATAAACGATGTTGTACGTTGTGAAGTCACATCCGAGCCGAAATTTGATTAGTTCAATTTAATAGATAAGAGAATGGATGTATTTATCTCTAGCTTATTACAATTTCGAAGACTTTCTTATCATAAGTAAACATCTTCCATTTATATTACCCTTTGTTTTCTATCAACCTACATTTATTTTATCATTATGACAAAGACATTTTTAGCATTAATAAAAACATGACCTTATATTATATTTTTTTATTATCCAACTCCCTATACGTCCATCATACTTAATTGAACCAGTCAAATTTCGACTCGGATATGACGTAACAACATGCGACATCGTTTATTGGGTATTGTCTTCCGATCAGCCTTGAAGCTGTGTCTAATTCCTACTCACCTCTTTGTAATCTCGATACCCACGGGCAATTACTTATTTACTTATATCGTTATAATGTCTGCTGATAATTCGAAAAGAATTATTTAGTCTATGGTATACCTTTAGAAAAAAAATATAAAATAATAAATAAACTGAAAAATTTCGCAGTGAAAAATATTAACAAAAAAAATATTGGTATTATAAATATCGATATTGAAAACATCAAAGTAAAAAATATCGATATGAAAAATATCGAAGTGAAAAAAGTACATACAGAAAAAGGATAGTTAGAGAATACCATGAAGTCTTTATCTTGAGAATCTTTGGAAGAGAGAGGTAGTGAGTTTGGTAATAAAAATAGCAGATGGGTATTTATGATAAGATTTTTTATTTATGACAAGCTTGTTTACGGAAAGAATACCTTTTTATACCGCTAAAAGATAAGATTGTAACACATGGTGTTGTTGCTATAAGTCATGCTAGTTATCCTTAAAGCTTAACTGGCCATTGTAGGGAAGGGGGCTCCACCCCGGAACAACCTTTTAGGGTATGGTTAACCCTCAAAATCACAAAAATATACCTCAGGAAAGAACGTGGGTATATATATATATATATATATATATATATATATATATATATATATATATATATATATATATATATATATATATATATATATATATATATATATATATATATATATATATATATATATATATATATATATATATATATATATATATATATATATATATATATATATATATATATATATATATATATATATATATATATATATATATATATATATATATATATATATATATATATATATATATATATATATATATATATATATATATATATATATATATATATATATATATATATATATATATATTATGTAAATATTTTATCATCCATACGTATTACTTTGTAAGAGTTTATAGACTATGCAGTAAGGGGATATGTAAGTAATCGAATTTTCCCTTACATTTGTTTATAAAATTAAAAATCTAAAATTGTAAACATAATATGCTAAGCAGCATAATCTACAGGAGAATCTAAGAAAATTAAGGAGGAAAATGAATATATCCCGGTTCTTCAAACCCTTTAGGAATTATATTTAAAAGAGTGCTTGGATCATTTGAACACCATTCTGAACCAGAGATTAATTATGATAGAATAGTGCATAGATTAGTGATATTCACTGATTAATTTTCTAATATTTTCTCTTCTAGCTACTTTGTCTGTAGTAATGGTGAATTAGTTCCTTTAACTTGTACTGGTACGTTATGTTTTGATCAATCACAATGTGGCTGCGTTGGATACTGGAGCGTCATCGTCAGCAACAACAGTCACTAAACCTATAACAGTACCTTCAACTTCAGCTCCAGTGACATCAGTGACATGTCCCCCAGGTTGTCCTTTACTCGATGACCCAAATGACAGCTGTGGAAGGTAAATCTTAATTCATTTTACTTCACATTTTATGTTGATATGAATTTCCTATTAATTATTAAAAATTTTATCTTTCTAGCATGCGGCTCATATATATATATATATATATATATATATATATATATATATATATATATATATATATATATATATATATATATATATATATATATATATATATATATAATTGAAATACGTTTGTTCCTATTGAATCTTATGTGCATAATGAACCATAATGCTAGCAATGTTGAAAAAGACATGATAACAATAATAATCACTTTATTAAGTTATATAAACGTTTTGAGTCGGCATGACTCATTATCAATATATTTTTTTTATCTGGAAAAAGAGAAACAAAGTAATTGAATCAGTAGATTAAATATCCATTATTTAAGTTGTATCACAAAAAAAATTAGAATTAAAAAAACAAAAATTAAAAAAACAAAACAAAACAGCAAAGACACAAAGAACATCACTATGATTACAAATAAACTAAATATAAGTATGAATGGACAATGGCGTTGCCCAGCCTGACGTTTTGAGGTAATAAGAGTTAAACGCGAACTCGGGCTTAATCAAACAGAATTTCTCTCATAATTTATTTTCCATATAACTGACAGTTTTCCATCCAATTAAACAGGTTCAACTATAAAGAAACAAAATAAAAACTTAAAATAACATATAAGCAAATAAAGAAATTATAAACACGAATATATGACAAACAACATACCGACTGTAACTCGTATACACTCAAAAACGCTACTGAAACTAAAGGCGGGAAAGGAAGGAGACGCTGGGCTGCTCAAGGCCGGGTTGACTCAGCCGACTCAGTCTCCCTTCTGCCGATGAAAGGCAGCCACAATAAGGAGGAGTTATGATGTTATGTTTTTGAGGCATAAATATAGATGTAATTTAGGTGGTTGTTATACAGGCTATTATTATTACTGATATTTTCTCTTTATGTTATAAGAAGAGGAGTAGAGGAGAGTGTTGTGTTTAGTTAGGGTTTTAGTTGTTTAGTGTACAGGGATTCAAGAATCAGAGTTTATTGGAGATAATGTTAAGATGCTGAAGTCTGAAAAGTTGAATGGGTGGTCGTGAGAGTGTGAATGGAGTCTGATGGCGGAGTGTTCTGGAGATGAGGAGGGGAGGTTTGTTCGAAAGGAGGTTCCCATATGCTTATGGATTCGGAGTCTAAGTTGTAGGCGAGTTTGGCCTACGTAGCGGGAGTTACATTCCGCACACGTGAATAAATAGACAACCGATGACCTAAGCAAAGTTGGGAGAGTGGTTTTATATTTGAAAAATGAGCCGATAGAGAATGAATTAATGCCAATGAAGTGTGGTCGAATTTGAGGGAAGAAACGTTGGAAGAGAAGATGTAGGTCTTTATTTAGGGAGGGGGTGAGTGTGCCAAAAGAGCTCAAAAAGATCATGTTTTTCGTATCATTGATTTTAATGCCACTCTCTTGAGTTTTATTTAAACTTCAAGGTAGAGTTTTCACCCATTCAGTGGGATTAGCACCTTTTCCATTTAACTTCTAAACACTTTCTCAAAGAGCTCTCCAAAAGATCATGTTTCTTGGAGCTATGGTTTATTCTGGTCCTGAAGTTGTTGCAAGCGGCTATCAGTTTACTTATAGGGCTGGGTTGCTAGCCCTGTCACCCTATATATATATATATATATATATATATATATATATATATATATATATATATATATATATATATATATATATATATATATATATATATATATATATATATATATATATATATATATATATATATATATATATATATATATATATATATATATATATATATATATATATATATATATATATATATATATATATATATATATATATATATATATATATATATATATATATATATATATATATATATATAAATTCTTTAAATTAATACAATAAAAACTACTAGCTTTCGGAGTGATATCTCTATTTCCCCTTTTCAAGTGATAAATTACTAGCAATAAAAAAAATCTTTTCCAAACATACGAACTAATACGAACTGACAGCAAAGTTACAAAATCTCTACGATCTGCCAACAACGCCTCTTTAAAAGATGAATTATTATTCATTGTAATATTCTTTGTTAATATATTTAAGTTGAAGGATACTTTTTTTTTTTACTATTAATGATAAAAGATTTAAAAAACTTTCTTAAATTAACATCCTCAATAATAGCAATAGTAGAGAACTTTCCATATTTATGCAATTATTACCGAGTCTTCTACAACTCTGCGATCGGAAAGGTATTTTTGTTTAAAAAAAAAAACAACAACAACAACAACAACTATGCTTGACCTCCCTTTGTATTCAACCGATTTACCCTCAGCTGATTTTTTTTTTTAATTTCAAAAGTGAAAATTCACTTGAATGGACTTGGTCTAACTCGACTTCGGTTATCCACAAAACTCAACAAATACACTAAATATATCGATACCAGCCCTTACACGTTAATCTTCTAACATAACCTGCCCATACTCAGTCAGAAATTCTTCTCATGCTTTATTGCTATCCCATACAAACCCGTGATTTTAAAAAATTTTTTTGGACCAAAGAGCATCCGTCCTTGATTTTAAAATGATTTTAGAGCCCTTTCACATTCTATAATAAAAGGTTTCTATAAGGGCAGTTCAGTATATTAGTAATTATAAAATTACATGCCATAATTACTATGTTCGCAAAATTAATATATATATATATATATATATATATATATATATATATATATATATATATATATATATATATATATATATATATATATATATATATATATATATATATATATATATATATATATATATATATATATATATATATATATATATATATATATATATATATATATATATATATATATATATATATATATATATATATATATATATATATATATATATATATATATTAGGGTTGGCCGACGCACCGGGTGCGGTGCGGTGCGGTGCGGTGCGGTGCGGTGCGTGGTGCGGTCATTTTGCGGTGCAGTGCGCAACACTTTTTCAGCAACCCGGTGCGGTGAAGTGTGGTGCAAAAGAAAAAATAAAAGTGCGGTGCGGTGCGGTGCGCAAAGGAAAATTAACGGTGCGGTGCTGTGCGTGGTGCGGCCTCTGGTGCGCACCGCACCGAAGTTGATGTATCCTGCGATAATCATCTGTTCGTCGAATATATATATATATATATATATATATATATATATATATATATATATATATATATATATATATATATATATATATATATATATATATATATATATATATATATATATATATATATAAAATTGAAATTGTTCATATTTTCAAGGTATCCTGACAGAAGAGTTAAAGTTACTAGCTTTATTCCACCTTCCTCACTTCCTCTCGAAATTTCCTCGACAGAAAAATGAAATAGACTGTAGAAAGACGTGTCTCACTAACCTGTTCTCATTGAAGGAGGTATGCGACAGTAGAGTTCAAAAGAGCAGTGCTGGTTGAAATGAGCGATAGTATCGAAAGTAGCAGAAATTTGACGTGCGCAAAGAGATTGGAGAGAATTAGTGTGAATGAACTGATAAGACGAAAAGACTTAGGCTCCATCCTTTCAAGAGCATCATGAGTGGGACCATCCCAGAAGTGTGAAACGTACTCCATAAAGTGAAAACAAGACATGTGTGAAAAGTAAAAAAAATCAAAGGAGCCCCAGAACATTAAACATCTTGGAAGCTTGTTTTTATAGAAAAGTATTGTAATCCTTTAAAGAAAGATTGCGAGAAAAAGAAATAGGAAGAATATTTAAGGACAGACGAAAGTTTGAATGGCGATGTCAGAATTGCATTGAATGTTGTATCGAGTAGAAAGATGGAGGATCAGAGTTTTGGTGATTGAAAATTCCCCATGTTTTCTCTCCCCTCAGCGAAAAAGACCAGAGGATGACTACTCCAGGGTCACTCTCATAGCGTTAATTAATTGCTGTTGAGTATATATATATATATATATATATATATATATATATATATATATATATATATATATATATATATATATATATATATATATATATATATATATATATATATAATATATATATATATGGAGAGAACACCCAACCGGATTCGGGGGAATTTTTTTTTCAGAACAGTCACTCCCATTATATAAGGGTCGTACCCACCATGTATAGAGTACTGTTTTCTCATTTGAGAGGTGGTTGTGGGAGGGAGGCGTGGCTCTAGCTCTGCCTGTCTTTTGGATACGGTAGAGTCTAAGGCGAAAAAACTAATAAACTCTCCCCTACTTTCAAACTCCCTTTATCCACTGATTTGCCACGTGACTTTGGGACATAATCTCTTTTCCATAGGTCTTAAATTGGCAGGTGCTCGAGGTAACTGACCTATCCCTTTACACTAACATTGCGTTGCTCTCGCAGCGCGAGAAGTGGCATGCATTAACATCAATATTTGAATATTGCAAACTCTTTTCTTGTCATTTTTCATGTTCATATATTTACTTTAATTTACTTTCTTATACTTACTCCCATTATATAAGGGTCTTAATGTATAGGGTCTTATTTGGGAGGCGGTTGTTTTTTTTTATTTCGCCTCTGGTGGACAAAGGCCAGAGGCCTTCTAAAATACCACCAGAGTTAGGGGGAAAAGTCGAGAACCTGGTCAAATTAAAGGTCGACGTGACCTGATACACGGCGTTTGAAGGTGTATAAGTCATAGGAAGTTGATAAAATAGATGAAGGAAGCGTGTCCCAGACTTTACCAGTAAATTGAGCATAGCGGTTAAGTCTGGGTCAGAGAGCTGGAAAGAGAAAGGATGAGACTGTGTAGAAAAACGAGTAGCACGAACTCTTCTCAATGGAGGAGGTATGCGACGAGAGAGTTCAGAAGAGCAGTGTCCATTGTAATAGCGATAGTATAAAGAGAGTGACAGGACAATTCGACGGGAAGAAAGAGATTGGAGAAAGTTAGTGAGAGCAGGAGAGTTGATAAGGCGAAAAGCCCTAGACTCCACGTTTTCCAGAGGAGCTGTATGAGTGGAACCACCCCAGATGTGTGAGGTTTACTTCATACAGGGGCGAACAACACCCCTATAGTACAAGAAACTGGGGTGGACTAAAGAAATGTTGTAGGCGCCTCAGAACATCCAACCTCTTAAAAGCTTGTTTAGGAAGAGAAATAATGTGATCTTTCTAAGAAAGATCACGAGAAAAAGAAGCACCAAGAATATTAAGGAGAGATGAAGGTTTGAGTTGAGTGTTTTCGAAGAAGATATCATAGTTGTGTGGAAGATTGTGTCGGGTAGAGAGATGGAGGAATTGAGTTTTTGAGGCATTGAAAACGACAATCTTTTCTCTGCCTCAATTTGAAATGCGAGATAGATCAGTGGTTAGTTGCTCCAAGGCCATCTTCCTTGCTTCTATTAACTGTTGTTGGGAGGGGCGCCTTTCAAAATGAAAAGAGTAATGAAGGGTGGAGTCATCGGCATAGGAGTGGATAGGAGATGAAGTAATAGAGAGGTCATTAATGAAAAGCAGAAAAAGTGTTGAGGATAGAACAGATCCTTGAGGAACAAAACTATTAATAGATTTATATGATGAACGGTGGCCGTCTACAACTGCTGCTACAGAACGATCAGAGAGAAGGTCACAGAGAGAAGGATAGATTACGAAAGAGGGAAGTTTGCAAATCAAAGCTTTGTGCCAAACTCTATCGAAAGCTTTCGATATTTCCAGCGCGACAGCAAAAGATTCACCGAAATGCCGAAGAGCGGAGGACCAAGAGTCAGAGAGAAGGGAGGGAAAGGAGATCACCAGTAGAGCGTTTCTTACGAAAGCCATTCTGGCGATCGGAGATAATAATTAGAAGAATTGAAATGTTTCCAAATCTTCCTGTTAAGGATAGATTCGAAAACTTTAGAAAGAACTGAGGTTAAAGAAATAGGACGATAGTTAGAGGGTTGAGAGGGGTCCCTTCTTCGGCACAGGCTGAATGAGCGCACGTTTCCAGCAAGAAAGGAAGGTTGAAGTAGAAAGACATACGAAAAAGTTTACCAAGACAGGGTGCAAGCTTGGAAGCACAAGTTTTGAGAACCACAAGAGGGATACTATCAGGGCCGTACGCCTTCAATTAGTGTTACACTCAGGGAGAGAAGAAGTGACGTCTTTAGAAGAAATTATAATTTTAGGCATAAATGAGTTGGAGGGGAAGTAGTAGGAACAGCTCCGGAATCGTCTAAGATTGAATTAGGAGCAAAAGTTTGAGCGAAGACTTCAGCTTAAAGGAAGGGTTTGTAACGTCAGAAGATACTAGAGGAGGGAAAGAGAAAGAAGCAAAGTTGGCATTTATGGCACAATGCATAATATATATATAATATATATATATTTATATATATATATATATATATATATATATATATATATATATATATATATATATATATATATATATATATATATATATATATATATATATATATATATATATATATATATATATATATATATATATATATAATATATATATATATATATATATATATATATATATATATATATATATATATATATATATATATATATATATATATATATATATATATATATATATATATATATATATATATATATATATATATATATATATATATATATATATATATATATATATATATATATATATATATATATATATATATATATATATATATATATATATATATATATATATATATATATATATATATATATATATATATATATATATATATATATATATATATATATATATATATATATATATATATATATATATATATATATATAATTTTGGTAAAAATTTTTGGTAACTGATAAGACAAGCAAACATAAAGGTAAAAGTTCATATAAAAGTATCACATAATGTGCTTAGTTTTTCGTCTTGTTGTCTGTATGTGTTTGTTACTAAATATTTTGTATCTACGAAAGCAAGTAAGTTACAAACTCTAAATTTAAAAATTTAAATTTAATTTTGCAGAACATAAGCATACTGTATCTAAAGCACCTACAAATGATGTCAAAAGACTAAAGATAATGTTGAAAAAGACCTCCGTTGTTCCCAATGCACGAGTCCAGGCGTCTTCTCATCGATTGTCGGACCCGTTCAAATATTCCAGTAGTCTGTTTGATCGTTTCGATTCCGTTCATAACCCTTAATCGTAGGTCTTCAACGGTATCGATTGGAGAAGAGCATACTAAGGTCTTTAAATGTATCCAAAGGATTTAGGTCTGGTGACCTTGCTGGCCACGGAACTGGGCAGCCTCGAATTATCCATTGATTGGGAAAGGTGTCATTCAGGTGTTCACGAACTAAAGTGTGCAGGAGCCCCATCATGCATAAACCACATGTAGTGACGCAACTGAAGACGTACATCATAAAGCAAGGTACGGAGCTCATGTTTCAAAAAGTTTAAGTAGATTATGCCATTTAAAATTCCTGCCCAAATGTTTACCGAAAAATGATGTTGTGAACGATTCTGTTTGATGGCATGAAGATTCTCGTCTGCCCAAATGTGTTCGTTATGAACGTTAACGATAGATGTTCTTGTAAAGTGAGCCTCATCTTTAAATAAAACCTTCGATAAAAAGTTTGGGTCAATACATTTGTCCAAAAACCATTGATAAATAACAACACGAGGAGCATAGTCACGTGGCAATAGAGTATGCACCTGTTGGACGTGGTACGGGTGCAACTGTTGCTCGTGCAGTAACCTCCAAATACCAAATACTAGATTGGTTCAAATTAAACTGTAGTGAAAATTTGCGCGTGCTCTTTTCAGGATGCTCAGATTAAGAACTAATTCTTCTAAATCAACAGTCCTAGTAGATCGGGGTCTGCCTGCATTAGTGTGCTCTTTGGACTGCAAATAACCTGTTTCAGACAGGCGTTGATGAATAGTGGCAAAAAAAACCTTGCGCTTGGACAAATTCGGTTGGGATACTTCTCTTGGTACAAACGTCTTGCTGCAGAACTATTGCAACGACCGATCCCATACATTAAATCTATGTCAGGTAGTTCAGAGTATGAATACACGTGGTAATTACGTTACATATTCAATAACGAAATAAACACGCAAGACACATACACAGTCAATGAGTTACAAAGTAATGCGTAACACAAACCGACAGTGCATTTATACGGTAGTTGGTTGTTTTGGTCAACAATCACAAATTTAGAGTTTGTAACTTACTTGGTTTCGTAGATACAAAATATTTAGTAAAAAACACATACAGACAGCCAGACGGAAAACTAAACACATTACGTCATACCTTTATAGGAACTTTTACCTTTATTTTTGCCTGTCTTATTAGTTACCAAAAATTTTTACCATAATTTTGAATCATCCGTATATATATATATATATATATATATATATATATATATATATATATATATATATATATATATATATATATATATATATATATATATATATATATATATATATATATATATATATATATATATATATATATATATATATATATATATATATATATATATATATATATATATATATATATATATATATATATATATATATATATATATATATATATATATATATATATATATATATATATATATATATATATAATATATATATATATATATATATATATATATATATATATATATATATATATATATATATATATATATATATATATATATATATATATATATATATATATATATATGCTTCAATTGTATATGTCGGTGCGGTGCGGTGCGTGGTGCGCTGTTTTCGGTGCGGTGCGGTGCACTTAGCTTAGCTTTTGGTGCGGTGCGGTGCGGTGCACTGCATTTTGTTTCCGGTGCGGTGCGGTGTGGTGCGCAATGAATGACAAATGGTGCGGTGCGGTGCACGACAACCTGATGCGGTGTGGTGCGGTGCGGTGCGGAAAATTCCGGAGCTCGGCCAACCCTATATATATATATATATATATATATATATATATATATATATATATAATATATATATATATATATATATATATATATATATATATATATATATATATATATATATATATATATAAATTAAATTTTAATATGCGTTGCATTCAACTTTATAAGAATTTATGAACTGTGCAATAAAGGAATAGGTAAGACATAGAACTTTCAATTACATTTGCTAACAAACTGAAGATCTAACATCATTAGCAAATTATGCCAAGAAATTTGATCTTCAGGAGAAATCTGACAAAATAAAGAACAAAAATAAATGTAATCCAGATTCTCTAATTTTTACCTACGATGGTGTATTTAAAAGAATGATGGAGTCATTTGAATAAAATATCGAAGCATACATTAATTATGGTAGAATAGGGCACAGAGATTATTGATATTAAGATAATAACACTCTAATATTTTTTTTAAAGCTACTTTGTCTGCAGTGGTGGTGGATTAGTTCCTTTAACTTGTACTGGTACTTTATGTTTTGAACAAGCACAATGTGGCTGCGTGGATACTGGAGCGTCATCGCCAGCAACAACAGTCACTAAGCCTATAACAGTTCCTTCAACTTCAGCTCCAGTGACATCAGTGACATGTCCCCCAGGTTGTCCATTTGTCGACGATCCAGATGACAGCTGTGGAAGGTAAATATTTTTTTGAATGCTGGGAAAGGAAATTTGAATTTCTCGCTTATA
>SEYY01000242.1:0-2500 GCA_009176605.1 Armadillidium nasatum
CCTCCAAGAATAAGTAGTTTTAAGTGTTATCAAACAGAGCTCTCTAAGATTTAACGAATATTGACACGAAAGACTCTGAATGTAACTATTACCTCAAGAATACTCGCACTCCGATACAATCACTTGCACTTGATTATGACTAGATTTAACGACAATACAAGCAATTGAACCGAAGTCTAGAATATTCTTTCAGTACGCTAAGGAAGATTTTGAACTCTTTGATGTTTGCCTCGAAATTAGACTATATCTTTATACTGTATTATCGATAAATATATAATCATAAACGAATAAGACACAACGAAAGGTCTAGAAATAAGGAGCAATAATTTTGCACGACTTGATTGTGAGACACAAAAAATCATAAAGATGTGTTAAATTTGCTCGACTGAACTGTACGGAACAAACACAAAAAGCATAAAGGTTTGAATTCAAAACTGGCAACCTCTGACTTTAACTCCAGTCTCCAGAAACATGAGCCTCTTTTCTAACTAGAAGAATATTTAAACTGGCAACTACCAATTATAATTTTTATAATATATATATATATATATATATATATATATATATATATATATATATATATATATATATATATATATATATATATATATATATATATATATATATATATATATATATATATATATATATATAGAAAAACAATTTTTCTAATGTCTTTAAATCTTCGATGGTTTCAAACTCGTCATATATATGTATATACGAGTATATTTCAAATTAATTATTTGCCTTTATTTTTTTTTTTTTTTTTTTTTTTTTTTAACTCAAAGTCGAAAATCAAGTTACACGTTTCCAAATTTCAAGTAATCTGTTAATGAAGAAATTCCATGCGATTGATTCAGACGTTTCTGCAGAAAACATTTTTTTTTTTTTTTTTTTTTTTTTTTTTTTTTTTTTTTTTTTGAAATAACAGAAACGAAAATCTAATTTCTTTATTTCTTATTCGTACGAACGTAGTTTCGAAAAGAATTAAGTTTAAGTAAAATATATGATTCAGGTAATTATTATTATTATTATTATTATTATTATTATTATATATATAATATATATATATATATATATATATATATATATATATATATATATATATATATATATATATATATATATATATATATATATATATATATATATATATATATATATATATATATATATATATATATATATATATATATATATATATATACACATATATTAGTGATCGTACGGGATTCATGAGCCCGTTTCCGCGGAATCTCGATATGTAAACCCCGACCTCGATCCACATCCCGATGTGAAAATTTTAATTACAGAAGATAGGGATCCCGAAAAATCCCGGTATTCTGATCCCGATATTCCGATTATTTTATGGCGAAAGGGTTTTGTAATTTGGCTAAAATATTTTGAAGTATATTCATAAAATTTTAATGATAAGCGCAACCACCACCCAACACTTCCGATTTTATTGTCATTGTATCATAATTGTCAGGCACCAACACATGCGGGGACAGACAATCCTCTTTTTATTTTCTAGATCTGGCATCAGTAGACGGGAAATGACGTCAACGTTTCGGTGGAGGCTATTTGTAATGTTTTTTGGTTCTGTTTTAATTACTTATTTCTTTGTTGTTATTTTTGATAAGTAGAAGAGCATAAGTTTAGGATTTACTTTATTGTATTTTATTTCAAATTTCAAATAGTAAATAATTTGCCTTCTTCAAATTAGCCTTCTGCCTTTGTATTCAATAGGTGCATATATATATATATATATATATATATATATATATATATATATATATATATATATATATATATATATATATATATATATATATATATATATATAATATATATATATAATATCTTCAACGTTCCAATAATGCCGAGAAGAAGTGCCTTTTGGCAGTACTTTAAAGCCGCACAGCACGGAGAAGGGCATTGCAGTTTGTCAACTGAAGCCATGCAGAGTTATTTCAACTGCAAACATGAAGTTGAGCAGCGGTTCGAAAAAAGGAATGAGTGTTCATTTGCAGTTGAAGAATATAAAGGAATTTGAAGAATCTAAATGGCTGCAGAAATAAAAAAAATTTAGAATCGGCGAAAAGAGAACATCATCAATTATTGGAAGATGAAAAAAAATTTTTTTCCGAATTAGTTCTCGTTGCTCAACGTTTCCTCGCTGCACCACTGAGTAGAGTTTCATCTGAATGGCAATTCAAAGTTGGATAACGAATGATTACTAACACACGCTCTCGATCGCTGCCACAGAATGCAGAGATGCTCATCTGGTTAAATTACAATGTTCGCTAAGTTGGCAATAGTTCTTTCTCGATCCTGAAGGAGCACAGGGAATTTAAGACATCGGAGAGAGCGACTGCGCGATGAAGGAGAACAAATAAAAGGAAATAAGGAATGTTATCATTAATAAACTAAAAGGAATCTTATTAAAAATAGCGTTACCAACGTATACAAGTTCATCTTTAAAATTTAAGAAATGCCG
>SEYY01000242.1:12500-17500 GCA_009176605.1 Armadillidium nasatum
ATGTCTTTCTTTTCTCTTCGTCATTTTCGTCTATTAATTCTTTTTCTTTTTCTTCCTCATTCTTTATCCCATTCCTTCCCATCTTCCTATTCTGTTTTCAGTTTCTTTTCTTTACTTTTTTATCTTGTCATTTTCGCTTGTTTCTCATTTCTTTTTTTTTCATTTTCCTTTCTTCTTATTTCGCATCTTCTTTTTACTTCTTTTTCTATTTATTCTTCTTTTTCTTTTTCTTCTTCTTCTTCTTCTTCTTCTTCTTCTTCTTCTTCTTCTTCTTCTTCTTCTTCTTCTTCTTCTTCTTTCTTTTCTTCTTCTTCTTCTTCTTCTTCTTCTTCTTCTTCTTCTTCTTCTTCTTCTTCTTCTTCTTCTTCTTCTTCTTCTTCTTCTTCTTCTTCTTCTTCTTCTTTTCTTCTTCTTCTTCTTCTTCTTCTTCTTCTTCTTCTTCTTCTTCTTCTTCTTCTTCTTTTCTTCTTCTTCTTCTTCTTCTTCTTCTTCTTCTTTCTTCTTCTTCTTCTTCTTCTTCTTCTTCTTCTTCTTCTTCTTCTTCATCTTCTTTCGTTTGTCTTATTTTTGTTAGTGATCTTAACTTTTCTCCCATCATCATAATCACAAACGTTCTTCCTTGTGTTCGCTTATGTCAACTCTATAAACATTTGCTGAATAATGATGCAGGATCAAAAAGATGGATGGAACCATTATAATCAATAATAATAATAATAATAATAATAATAATAATAATAATAATAATAATAATAATAATAATAATAATAATAATAATAATAATAATAATAATAAGTAATAAAGAAAGGAGAGAAAAGAACTAGTGCGATGAAGAAATTATATTTAAAATTGGAGGCTCAATGATCCATCCAATTTCAAAAAAAAAATACCTATAAAAACTCTCTCTCTCTCTCTCTCTCTCTCTCTCTCTCTCTCTCTCTCTCTCTCTCTCTCTCTCTCTCTCTCATTCTGTCTCTCTCTTTATCTCTCTCCCCATACTGAATATCATGATTCTGTCTCTCTATCTACCTTTCTATATATCCATCTCTCCCATTCTGTCTTTCTCACCATCTTTTTCTGTTTATCTCTAACTATCTTTCTGCCTACTCATCTTTCTGTTCCCCTTAAACTTTCTTTGCTTCTTTTTATTATTATTTTCTATATTTTTTTTTCCTTTAGCGAAGAATATATTCTTATTAAAAATATCTTTAATTTTCCTATTTCCGTCTTTCTACCTAATTTTCTGAAGTTTCGGTGTAGAGTCTCTTTCTGTGTGATTACGATTTTATTTTTTTATCGTTTTCTTCTACTTCATACTTCCTTCATTTATTTACTCTATCTCATTTTCACTTGGAACTTTCTCATTCTTTCTTCCTGTGACTCTGGATTTCTCTTTCTCAGTTTTACTATTTTTCTCTCTATAACTTTAGCTCTCTCTCTCTCTCTCTCTCTCTCTCTCTCTCTCTCTCTCTCTCTCTCTCTCTCTCTCTCTCTCTCTCTCTCTCTCTCTCTCTCTCAAAGCACACCGTCAATGAGCTTCCAATAAAAATAGGTTGATGATGCCTTCAGTTTCTCATCGTGAATTGCCACAATGAATAGATCTCCTTAACGATATTGTTACTGCACCATTCATTTACAACCCATTCAGATTTCTTTGAAGTCCAAAGCCCCTCCTACCAGCCCTTCACTCTCCCCCTCCCCCCCTTCCCCTATCGCATTTATTATTTATTTTTGGTGCTCTTTGTTATTTTAAATTACGCTATTCACATAAATACATAAATTGATATAATTAAGAGCCTAATCAACAGATTTTATTTCACTACAATTTTGGAAGATTTGTGAGTGAGGGAGAGAGAGAGAGAGAGGGTGAGAGAGAGAGAGAGAGAGAGTAGAGAGAGAGAGAGAGAGAGAGAGAGAGAGAGAGAGAGAGAGACGTAATTCATAGGCCAAAAGAGGGAGAAGTTAAATATGAAAAGCGGATGTAGGAAATCAATGATAGTAAATTGGAGGATGGCAATCAGCGACTCTTGTTTAAGGTAATTGATGTGGAAAGACGAACGAATAAGGTTTACGGAGTGTTTGTTCTCATACTCTTTACAAACCTTTAAAAATTATATATAACACATGCCAGCACACGCACACACAAGCATATATATATATATATATATATATATATATATATATATATATATATATATATATATATATATATATATATATATATATAATATATATATATATATATATATATATATATATATATTATATTAAATAATAAAATAAAAAAAAAAAAAAAAAAAAAAAAAAAAAAAAAAAATCTAATTAATTTTCTTCTGCTCTTTCATTTTTTTTTTTTAATTCTTCTTAAATTTTACTTACAATTAATTATATAGAAGAGGATCAGAAGCCAAAGTGTATAAGTGATAAAAATCTAGTATGGAAATAAAGAGTTTAAATTTAAAATCCCCTTGTAAATTTGTAGTTCATTTTTCAATCACCAGATGGCAATACCAGACTATTCACACTCTCATCAAATTGGAAACCAAAATTTTACATACTGTGTATTACTTTTCCATTTTTGTACTTAATTCTTTCAAAAACATCACTTGCCCTCCTTGGTTTCTTACGTCTTTCATTTTATAAAAAATAATTTATGAGAAATAAATTATTTTTTTGTTTCGTCTCGGCCAAAAATTTTCTCCCTCTCCGCTACGCCCAAAAACTTTGCAACTCCACGAGTTTTACCGGAGCCTAATCGTAATCTGACCATCAGTTGAGCGTAGATTGAGCTTCGTTAATATGAATACATTTTTCGTTCCTGAAATTTATTCAAAATTTTAGTCTAATCCAAAATCGAAAAAGAATATAATATATATAAATATTATATATATATATATATATATATATATATATATATATATATATATATATATATATATATATATATATATATATATATATATATATATATATATATATATATATATATATATATATATATATATATATATATATATATATATATATATATATATATATATATATATATATATATTTTTCTTTCAGATGAAATATTTGCAAAAAAATCAATTCCTAAGTTACTTCATACAAAATAAATTTTAAAAATAGAAAATTTTTTCCTACAAAGTTCTTAAAAATAAAGTGTAGGAATGAAACTCTGTTCACCTAAAACATTTCTGTTACCCTACGCCCCATGTCTTTAAATGTCAGATACGTTACCAGTCACCCGTAAATGAGATGTGATTCCATAGTGAGATGTAAACAGAAAAATTCTATCAGAGTGACAACAGACATGTTATCATTTATATCTTAACATTAATCCCTCCCCCCCCCCAAAGTCTCACCAAACATTTTATTAGTCAAATGTAAATCAGAAATCTCTTCCAACAGAATGCCAAAGTCTCCTTCCCTCAGAGTGCCAAATCCTCATTCCCACCCCCCTTCCCCCAAGTGCCAAAGTCTCCCGCAACCCACTTTCTTTCTCTAATTAGAGGCAAGAGGCTCAGACATCAATTAGGCCAATTAAGAGTTATTTCACGGAGGCTTTTATACTATCATTTTGTTCCAAATCAAATGAATAGTTTAAATATTTTCAGAACAATTTTTATACACCAAAGGTTTATAATTTAGCTGCATTCAATCATACGCTATTGTTTCACATCTTAATATAATCGTATATATATATATATATATATATATATATATATATATATATATATATATATATATATATATATATATATATATATATATATATATATATATATATATATATATATATATATATATATATATATATATATATATATATATATATATATATATATATATATATATATATATATATATATATATAAATATATATATATATCGAAATTCACTTGGTCATTCTCCTAATTTCCTTTCTTTCCACGAATAATATTTCTGCTATAAATAATACTGTCAATAATAATTATAATAATAATAATAATAATAATAATAATAATAATAATAATAATAATAATAATAATAATAATAATAATAATAATAATAATATACCTGTTGGCCACTCACATATGATGACTTTTACTCTTTTCACCAACGTTTTTTGTTGATATTTTTTCTCCTGCCTTAATGGCTCCTTTCTCCCAGAGGCCCCGAAGAGGCCCCAAAGAGGCCCCACAGAGTCCCCAAAGAGGCTCCGAAGAGGCCCCAAAGAGGCCTCGAAGAGGCCCCGAAGAGCCCCACAGAGGCCCCAAAGAGGCCCCGAAGAGGCCCCAAAGAGGCCTTGGCTTCAGAAGAGTTTGAATATTTTTCAATATTTAGTGAATATTTAGTTCTAATTTCTTTTGAAACGATCGGCCTTTTGCTTGGTTTTTATGAAGTATCAAAAAGGAGGGTTGTGGAGTCGGTTATTTTTTCGGCCAGTTCCAAATCCGGCCCTCCTACCGGATTTTAAAATATCGGCTTCAGCTCAAGTTCAAGCTCCGCAATTTCAAAATTATTTACATCTAACCCCGGCTCACCACTTTAAAATTATTATGCTCCGACCTCGCCTCCGGCTCTCTTTTATTTTAAAGAACTTTTTTTTTTTTTTTTCAGGTCCCGTTTTTGCTCCAAGCAAAAAAAAATAAATAAATAATTATTCCGTCCCTGGTTCAACACCAAATATTTTTCATCAACGTCTTTCACTCCACCCAAAATTAACGCGGTTCAGGTTCCTGTCTCCGAAGCCCAAATAGAAAGCCAAGACCATATAAATAATTACATTTTTATTACGGTTTCAGATTTTTAAACAGAGGAGGTTCTTGATACCTCAGTGAAAGCCATTGTCGGTGGTGAACATTAATATCACTAAGTATGGTGATTTCAAAACAAGAGAAAACATCAGAATTTGCTCTACTTTAAGGTTTAAGTGGTCGAAGAATTTAGGATTATGAGTTAGGAAACAGATGTACAGAATAAATAAATTTAAAAGAGAGCCCAAGACATAAGGTATTAAA
>SEYY01000242.1:27500-30000 GCA_009176605.1 Armadillidium nasatum
TCGTCGCCGTCATCGTCCCCGTCATCGCTGTCATAGCCTTCGTGGCCTTCTTCGCCGTCATCGCTCTCATCCCGATTTAACATTGATTGGGAAGTCATCGTTATAAATTCTTGTAAAAGAAACAAAACTTTGTTAAATTACACTTGATAAGATATTCTCTTTTAATTAATTTCTACATTAATACGAACAAGCATTCACATATATATATATATATATATATATATATATATATATATATATATATATATATATATATATATATATATATATATATATATATATATATATATATATATATATATATATATATATATATATATATATATATATATATATATATATATATATATATATATATATATATATATATATATATATATATATATATATATATAACTATAGTCAATTTTGAATTTTCAGAAAATGGCTTCGCCATTGCAGAAAGTTTAATCATGCTTGAGGATCATCGACAATTTTGAAACCTCTTAACTATTTAAAGAATTATGGTAATTTAAATTTTGAATTTTTGCATAAAAAAAAAGTTAAATTTTAATTCTCTTTAAATGTTAAGGGGACATAACTTTAAAATCGTCAAAAATTTCATTAAAAAAAATCAATATAAAATGTTATTCAATGGTTACCATCCATTGTTAGCAGTTGTTCAATGGTTACCATCCGTTATTAGAAGTTGTTCAATGGTTACCATCCGTTATTAGAAGTTGTTCAAAGGTTACCATCCGTTATTAGAAGTTGTTCCCAACTACTGAAGGTTCAGGAACCTTTTAATAATTTTTATTTTTATTTTAATCATTTTCCTCATTCTACACGGAGTACACGCTGAATATTCTGCCTCCTCCTTAAAAACTCGTGGAACATAACACTGATTTAAAACAAAGAAAGTAAGGGGAGGTGATACCCAAGACGTAGAGGAGGGATTCGTGGAGTAGAGATGAACTGGATCATTGCGGCATCTCCACCAGCAAGGTGTAAACGTTCTGGCAACTTTACATCGTTGTGATTTACCCCATGATTATTCTTTACCTTTTTAGAGTCAATTAAAATTTTTTAAAAGCTAGAAGACAAAATTCAGAACTACTTAAATTAGTACTTGGCAAATCATCAGGTCAAATTTGATGCTCTGACAAACAAATTTTTGAGCGCTCTTAAGTATGTAACAAATAAATTATTTTTTTAGTTTATTTAATTTTTATGTTCACTTTTATTTTTACATAATAAAAACTTTCCTGAAAATAAATATAAATTTCTTTTAAAAAAAATATCAATTTACACAATTATGAAAAATATTTCAATAAAAAATCTTAGCTAATAATAATAATAATAATAATAATAATAATAATAATAATAATAATAATAATAATAATAATAATAATAATAATAATAATAATAATAATAATAATAATAATAATAATAATAATGATAATAATAATAATCAGGGTTGGCATACTAAAAATCAAATTAAATAAATAAGTTGATTTTTTTTATATAGTGATTTATTTTTCTTGTTTTTGAAGAATAACGTTACTGTCTTCATATTTTTAAGTTCAGAATATCATAACAAAAAGAAAATAGAAAGTGAATTAAAATTAATATAAATTTATGCGTTTTATTTTGCTGGGGGAAAAATTAATCAACGTCCAACGATACTTTTTTTGGCTAAATTATTGAAACCTCCATCACTTGAATTACTATTGAATTCTGCCTTTAGATATTTACTGTAAAAGGGCGAGGGGTGAATTATTTAAAATTTATTAATTTTAAAATTTCAATAAAAATATTTTTTTTAATTTAATTATTATTTTTTCATTTATTTTTTTAATTTATTAAATTTTTTTTTGCAAGCTGTACGAGTAAGACCGTGACGGAACAACCCTTTTTTAATCACAAATTTGATATAATTAAGAAAACAAAAAATAAATATAAGCTATCTATAGTATCTATAAATGTAAACTTATTCAGAAAGGTTTATTGTAGTTAACTTGTTCCATAAAATGATTTTATACTGTAAACGTGAATTAAAAAAAAAAAAAAAAAAAAAAAGAAAGAAAAGAGAATAAAAAAGCTTTATGATTGTAATGTGCCAAGAAACATTCGGCAGACTACCACAAAAACATTTTTTGTTCCAAGAGGATTTTTTTTAATAATTAATTTAATTGGACTAAATTACTTATTTAATATTCTATTCAAATTCCTAACTGTCTCTATTTACTTATTTTCTAATTATAGAAATTAATGTTTTATTTTTCTTCAAAATTTAAGATCTGAGAGTTCCAAGCGCTAAAAATAAATATTTTTTTAATTTAATATTTATCTTAAAAATATAATAATAAAAATTAAATAACATAAAATATTCCCTAAAAAATAATAATATAATATAGTTTACTTGTTTTCTTTAAAATTTAAATGAAGTGAATTGGTTCTTTCAGTCGAATTTGTATTATTTTCATATAAAATAATTTAAAATAACTTGTACTTTTAATAA
>SEYY01000242.1:35000-69148 GCA_009176605.1 Armadillidium nasatum
TGGTTGAAGAGTTGAAACGTAAAGTTTCATATGTAAAAGAAAATACTAATAAACAAATATAAGAAATCTTGACTTGAGAAAGTGCATGGAATTAGTCTATCATTATGTGAAAAAGTATATATATATATATATATATATATATATATATATATATATATATATATATATATATATATATATATATATATATATATATATATATATATATAATTTGACTTTTAACAGTCTATTTCAATTAAGATGTTTAAAATTTAAATTATCTATTCTTGAATATTTTTTATTGATAAATATTTTTATTACAAGGATTATATATACCTCACCATTCTATTCCTGTTTCCTAAATATGTCAGATTCTTCAACACTGACACTTATTTCCATATTTGTCCATCTTGCTTTAAATGTAGTTTATCCACTTATTAGTAACTCCAATAGCAATCTTATAGCTCTTAATTATTATATTTTTACGTACTGTAGTTCTGTCCTACATTTAAACATATATCTTCTAGCATTTTAATCAGCCTAAATTTGGGCCTTTTTTTAATACCTTTTATAAAACATTTCCTTACAGTGAAATAGAATGAGGATTATTCCTACCAAAGTTTTCTCTTTAAAATCCATGTTTTCTTAGCACTTATTTTTTAGCCATCCAGGTATTGAATAGAGTTTTATTGATAATGGAAAAATGCGTTATTTAATTCAAAGAGGGAAGCATTGTTAAATTTTTATTAAATTTATCAGGTATTCATTTCCTCACAATGCTTGGTTGGATCATAGAACAAGAAACAAGCATGAACAAAAATGAGAAGTTGGATATTTTCAAATGCCTAAATTTGGGACTAATTTATTGTTTTTGTTTTACATATCTTGAGGTAAGCAATATGTACATTTATATGAATATTTTAGACCCCATTTACATTTGTTTTAAGTTTTTTGAAATTTTAAGAGTGTTTGAGAACAGTTGTGTGGTTTTTTCATGAGTTTTAGGGATTTTTTTAATTTATTATTATTATTAGTAATAACATACATTTAAGAACGTTAGAATATTGAAAATAATAATAAAATAGAATTAGCAATAGTTATTTAAATCCGTCTATAAAAGTTATAATGTCGGAAAAGGACAAGTTGCTCTGAAAAGTAGTCCTTTATGGATTTAGTAGAATTATGATATTGCATGATTTTCAATACTTGACTGAATTCCACTTTTGTATTCTTGCCATCTTTATGTAAGTACAATCATTTAAATTTAAATTTTTATTTATTTTTTCAAGTTTAATTGAAAGAAATGAGAAAAAATTGATAATTTATTTCCAACCTTATTAACTGCAAATTTCATCTCTAAAATTTCAGAAAATGGGTTTTTCCCTTTATATATATATATATATATATATATATATATATATATATATATATATATATATATATATATATATATATATATATATATATATATATATATATATATATATATA
Source organism: Armadillidium nasatum (assembly GCA_009176605.1). NCBI lineage: Eukaryota > Metazoa > Arthropoda > Malacostraca > Isopoda > Armadillidiidae > Armadillidium > Armadillidium nasatum. The sequence goes on from SEYY01000242.1 coordinate 36,470, forward strand.
TATATATATATATATATGGGTCATTCCAAGTCACTTCAACCAAAATTTGGCAATTTTTTCCGTGACCCCTTTCGATTTTTATGAAAAATGGCACACTAACAGATCTTGTTGAGAAAATATGAATGGCGTTTATTGCAGGTCTCTAGCTCATACGGTTCAGAAGATATGACCTTTGAAACTTTGGTCAAAAATGTCAATTTTCAGAGAGTAGTCCGAGGTCAAAATACAATATCTCGGCTTCTATGGCACTTAGAAGCATCGTGTAAAGACCATTTAAAAGATCTTGAATAGCGGTACAACATTTATTTAGATGATTTTGACCTCGGAGGTCAAATAAAAAATTTGACCTATTGGTGACCTTGACCTTGAAAAAAAACCTCATCTTCGATTTTTTTCAAACTTTGCTGAATTATTGTTATATATGTATATTTTTAATTTTTTTAATGAATTATTTTTGGTTTTGGCTTGGTTTAGAAAATATAAGCAATTTAATAAGTACAAATATCACATTTTTCACTTTTTTGCAATTTTTATCTCTTTCAATGTATAGTTCTAACATTTCCATTTCTCTTTCTCTCTCATATATATATATATATATATATATATATATATATATATATATATATAATATATATATATATATATATATATATATATATATATATATATATATATATATATTAAGGGGCTGGCTGCTGCCGAGTATATTTATTCTCGTATTCTCTGAGGAATATAGTCTTACCTGCTTGTTGTTTTGTTGTTATGCTGTTTGATTTTGACTCTGCTTGGGATCCACAATATTAATGTGCATGTGCCATGTCCTAGACTGGAGAGCGTGAAGGGAGATTGATGTTAACATGTTTATTTGTTTAGATACGTTAATTTTATTCTTATATGTTAAATTTATTTTTATTATTATTATTTATTGAGTGCACTTGTGCTAATGAAAAGTCTTATGAGCTATTGTTCCCATTTCGGGCAATAATTAAAAACAGGTTATTCTTATTCAAACAGGTTGTTATTCTCAAGAAGGCATATTACCCTTTCAAGAGTAGGTTATATTCTTTGTGTTTTTATTATTATTATTATTAATTCATTATATATTTTTAGATCATTTAAACTGAGGTGAGGCACTGGGGTAATTATTTATAATTCTCACAGGTGCCGGTCTAGGGCCTTATTGCCTAGTGCTAATCTGGAGTTATAATCTCTATAACTATCAGGTAGAAAATATAGATAAGAGACCTTAATGGTTTTTGAGATTATCATATATTTTTTTTTTTATAAAATTTTAATATTTAATATTCACTTTGGGAAAAGAAAATATGTCAGTAGTGTGATAAATTTCACAGTAAAACATTTTCCACTTTCAAATCTTTGGTTGTTTTAAACCATTACTCTTTTTTTCTCTTTATTTTGTGTATATAAAGAGGCTATCTTGTGTACTGTGAACTATAGATAATTTTATGTGAATATTGTAAGTGTAAGATCAATATATATATATATATATATATATATATATATATATATATATATATATATATATATATATATATATATATATATATATATATATATATATATATATATATATATATATATATATATCTTACACTTACAATGTTCACATAAAATTATCTATAGTTCACAGTACACAGGATAGCCTCTTTATATACACAAAATAAAGAAGAAAAAAAAGAGTAATGGTTTAAAACAACCAAAGATTTGAAAGTGGAAAACGTTTTACTGTGAAATTTATCACACTACTGACATATTTTCTTTTCCCAAAGTGAATATTAAATATTAAAATTTTATAAAAAAAAAAAATATATGATAATCTCAAAAACCATTAAGGTCTCTTATCTATATTTTCTACCTGATAGGTATAGAGATTATAACTCCAGATTAGCACTAGGCAATAAGGCCCTAGACCGGCACCTGTGAGAATTATAAATAATTACCCCAGTGCCTCACCTCAGTTTAAATGATCTAAAAATATATAATGAATTAATAATAATAATAATAAAAACACAAAGAATATAACCTACTCTTGAAAGGGTAATATGCCTTCTTGAGAATAACAACCTGTTTGAATAAGAATAACCTGTTTTTAATTATTGCCCGAAATGGGAACAATAGCTCATAAGACTTTTCATTAGCACAAGTGCACTCAATAAATAATAATAATAATTAAAATAAATTTAACATAGAAGAATAACATTAACGTATTTAAACAAATAAACATGTTAATATCAATCTCCCTTCACGCTCTCCAGTCTAGGACATGGCACATGCACATTAATATTGTGGATCCCAAGCACAGTCAAAATCAAACAGCATAACAGCAAAGCAACAAGCAGGTAAGACTATATTCCTCAGAGAATACTCCATGCAATCTGAAACGAGAAAAATATACTCGGCAGCAGCCAGCCCTTACAATATATATATATATATATATATATATATATATATATATATATATATATATATATATATATATATATATATATATATATATATATATATATATATATATATATATATATATATGAGAGAGAAAGAGAAATGGAAATGTTGGAACTATACATTGAAAGAGATAAAAATTGCAAAAAAGTGAAAAATGTGATATTTGTACTTATTAAATTGCTTATATTTTCTAAACCAAGCCAAAACCAAAAATAATTCATTAAAAAAATTAAAATATACATATATATAACAATAATTCAGCAAAGTTTGAAAAAAATCGAAGATGAGGTTTTTTTTCAAGGTCAAGGTCAAGGTCACCAATAGGTCAAATTTTTTATTTGACCTCCGAGGTCAAAATCATCTAAATAAATGTTGTACCACTATTCAAGATCTTTTAAATGGTCTTTACACGATGCTTCTAAGTGCCATAGAAGCCGAGATATTGTATTTTGACCTCGGACTACTCTCTGAAAATTGACATTTTTGACCAAAGTTTCAAAGGTCATATCTTCTGAACCGTATGAGCTAGAGACCTGCAATAAACGCCATTCATATTTTCTCAACAAGATCTGTTAGTGTGCCACTTTTTATACAAATCGAAAGGGGTCAGGGTTTTTTGTCGGTTGAAGTGACTTGGAATGACCCATATATATATATATATATATATATATATATATATATATATATATATATATATATATATATATATATATATATATATATATATATATATATATATATATATATATATATATATATATATATATATATAATATATACTGCAATTAAAACTTTTAAAAGTATTCATAATCTTTTTTATTTTATTTTAATCTTAAGTTAAAAAAATGTTTATAAGCTGAATTGTAAAAATAAATAAATATCAAAACACTAAAAATGAGAAACCAAAAATAAAATTTAAGAATTGACAAGATATGTGAAAAAAAAATTTGTTAAAATCTAAACAAGCCAAACAAGAATTTTACACTTTAAATCGGTCCAAAAGAACATAAAAAACAACATTTAAAATTTAAAAATCTTTTAATTTAGGTGGTTGATTGTTTATCAGAATACAGTGAGGGAAAGATTAATACAAGAATCTAAAATTTAAAAATTAAAAACTTAAAAAAAAGTTCAGAATTAAAGATTTAAAATTTGAAATTTTTAAAAAAGAAAAAGTTATAAAATTAAATTGAAAATGAGGAAAATAAAATCAAATTCAAATTAAAACATACATAATACATATAATAGGTATTCACTGTCTGATCAAAACTGTGTACAATCTTGTTATTTAGCAATAGGTTTAGGTTCTTTATAAATAAGGACCCCAAAATCCTGCCATTGTTAACTGAATTAAAAAGTTGTGTGCAAGTAAAATAGGGTGTTTAATTGAAAAGCATGGTGTAGGATAGCAGAAGCCTCAGGATTTGTCAATAGTAGATCAGTTCTGAATGAGAGCTCCTTGTGTTTTGAGATCCAGACTGTAAGTTGGAGTGAAGTTTCCACTATGTAGCAAGCTTTACAGCCTGCACACACACACACATTTATAGAGCACAGAGGACCTCAATAACTTTGGTATTCGTTCTTTTAAAATGAAATATTAGCGTATATTAAAATGGTTGGATAAAATAAATTTAAAATTGTGCGGAAATGCAGTAGTCAAAATTTTCATTTACTTGTTTAGTCATATATATATATATATATATATATATATATATATATATATATATATATATATATATATATATATATATATATATATATATATATATATATATATATATATATATATATATATATATATATATATATCCCCTCTCCAGAAATTTATTTATTTTGATCATTGTACTCTAAATTAAATATATAATATAATGAAAATTTTCTTTGCAGCTTATTTTAAGTTCCTTGATCTTGTCTGTCCCATAACTGAAGTTTGAAATATTCTGCTGGAACGATTTCTTGAACTCTTCATTACAATAAGCTAATTTTTTTTTCTCTGTTGCATGTTCCACGTAAGTTTATGCAAAAGCACATCTCATTAAGCTTCATATAGAACTAACATTTTTTAGTTATATATATATATATATATATATATATATATATATATATATATATATATATATATATATATATATATATATATATATATATATATATATATATATATATATATGATGGGATCATTAATCATCATCAATTTTCTACTGATTATTTTGCTGATTATAAATATCTCTGCTCCACTCTTTTCTGTTGAGAGCGAAAGGCTGTTTAGTAGTGGGGAACAAATATTCTTCCCAAAACAAAATTGAATTCCCCCAGAAACTGGAGAAAATATTGTTTCTGCATCACAAATTTTAAGAGCTTTAAGTTTAAAGTACTAGAATTTTGCATGTCTGCCCAAGTTCTCACATAGTAAAATCTTTAAAATCAATGTTCTGAAAATATTACAAGATGTCCCACTCACCTTAAGAACCAGACATGCGCTTTTAGATATCAAAGTAGTGGTCATGTTAATAAAATTTACCATGAACAAACCATAGTGTATGAGAATCATACTATCATAACAATACTGGAACTGATCTCCATTAGCATCAAGGTATGCCTGCCCACGTTTTTTCATGTTACAGAAGGTTGACAACACATTGGTTGTCACAGCATCAATTACCTGCCACATATTGTCTTGCAGTTGCATGAGTATGTGGCATGTTGCGATACTTTCCCTCTCAGCATGCCCCGTAAGAAGAAATCCGGAAGGGTAAGGTCAGACGACCTTGGTGGCCAAAGTCCCCTGGAAATGATCCAACCTCGAACTTCTTTTCAAACACGACTATCGCACAACCTCTCATGATTCCACCTCGATTCTCACACACCAAGGTTTGTTTGTTGAAAATTTTATCAACTTATAACCAGTACTTTGATATCTATAAGCATATATATGAGGCTGAGAGCGAGTGGGACACCCTGTTTAATACTATATATATTAAAATTACAGGTTTACACATTTGAATAAAGAAAAGACAATTTAATTCTTCCTTGCTATAAAATTGTTGAATCTATTAAAATAATGGAAACTTAAAATATACTTTTTCAGTTTCATTGTCATTGTTGAAAAATTCTTAATCGTCCCATCACTAATATATAATATATATATATATATATATATATATATATATATATATATATATATATATATATATATATATATATATATATATATATATATATATATATATATATATATATATATATATATATATATATGACTTTAATGCTTTAATTATTAACTATTATTAGTAATAGTGGTAGTATTGAATTTTTAAGAACTTGCATGGACTGGTAGGCTGAAATTATCGTATACAAACTTCAGTAATAGTTTAATTAAACTACTGTCTTCATGTATTGTAACATTAAAAATTAGTGTAGGATAGGTTATTGGTTAAAAATTGTTAACATTGAAAAGTGCTTCCCTACTCTGTAATTAGTTTCCTAACATTATTGATGTTCCTCATCTTGTAGGCAACTCTTAGTAAATTTTTATTATTACCATCACCAACACTGGTAAATTTTTATTATTACCATCACCAACACTGTTTAATACAAGGAAGAAGTGTAAAATAAAGAAAAGGAAGCTCGCACAGATTCATAATGTGAGTTTCTCAGATGTGCAAAAGCGCAATATTAAATTGAGATAAATTAACTTTTGTGGGAATTGCAAAAGGTGGAAGAGAATTTTCAGATAGGAGTAGTGATGGTATTGCATCAAGCAAGCATATTATTGCTGATTTCAATACAAAATTCATTCCCTGTTCTGTTGGAATGTTGTAAAGAAGGTGAATTGCTAGTAGTGGTCGACTCTCTCTCAAGCATCTATTGTGTAATAAAAAAAAAAAAAGAGAGTTTAACCACCAATGTTAAATAGCAAAAATACTTAAATTCTAAGTCTGTGTCAGATGGAACCTCCCTAGATGTAAGAGCAGTATTACACACAAGGGTACGTGTATAATAACTGTGAGGAGGAACTTAGTCTGAAAAGAAATTCCAATTTGTTGATGATGTTATAACCACTGTTAAATGAGATTTTCAGACTAAAAATGCTGATTATGTCCACAGGGTTGACGAGTTAAACTATCAAAACACAGTGCTGGGTTTTTAAAAGGGTTAAATATCACAAGATTGGGAAGACCTCATTTTGAAACTGTCTAGAACATCAGGAATAAATTAGAAAGTTAAAGTCGATATGCAGCTTTGAAAGCAAATGTGAGCAGCTTTAAAATAGAGTAGAGAAATCTAGTGTCAAGACAGGAGTGGATAGAGTGGGAAGTGCAGCTGAGAAGGTCATTCATGAAAAGTAACACAGAACCCTGAGGAGCTGATGCCACGCCTCATTTTTTAAGTGTCAGAGTTAGAAATCTCTTTAAAATATTAACAAAAAATTTAATGTTGCATTCAACATGTTCAAAGGTCATTTCCTCAAAACGTACGGAATAGCCAGCAAATCGGACAACAGGACGTGATTCCCCTGACTTTAAGGATTCATAAGATCATAATGAGTATATGCCACGCCTCATTTTTTAAGTGTCAGAGTTCAAAGAAATCTCTTTAAAATATTTATAAAAATTTTAATGTTGCGTTCAACATGTTCAAAGGTCATTTCCTCAAAACGTACGGAATAGCCAGCAAATCGGACAACAGGACGTGATTCCCCTGACTTTAAGGATTCATAAGATCATAATGAGTATATGCCACGCCTCATTTTTTAAGTGTCAGATTCAAAGAAATCTCTTTAAAATATTTACAAAAAATTTAATGTTGCATTCAACATGTTCAAAGGTCATTTCCTCAAAACGTACGGAATAGCCAGCAAATCGGACAACAGGACGTGATTCCCCTGACTTTAAGGATTCATAAGATTATAATGAGTATATGCCACGCCTCATTTTTTAAGTGTCAGAGTTCAAAGAAATCTCTTTAAAATATTTATATAAATTTTAATGTTGCGTTCAACATGTTCAAAGGTCATTTCCTCAAAACGTACGAAATAGCCAGCAAATCGGACAACAGGACGTGATTCCCCTGACTTAAAGGATTCATAAGATCATAATGAGTATATGCCACGCCTCATTTTTTAAGTGTCAGAGTCAAAGAAATCTCTTTAAAATATTTACAAAAAATTTTAATGTTGCATTCATCATGTTCAAAGGTCATTTCCTCAAAACGTACGGAATAGCCAGCAAATCGGACAACAGGACGTGATTCCCCTGACTTTAAGGATTCATAAGATCATAATGAGTATATGCCACGCCTCATTTTTTAAGTGTCAGAGTCAAAGAAATCTCTTTAAAATATGAATCCTTAGAGTCAGGGGAATCACGTCCTGTTGTCCGATTTGCTGGCTATTTCGTACGTTTTAAGGAAATGGCCTTTGAACATGATGAATGCAACATTAAAATTTTTGTAAATATTTAAAAGTGAATTCTTTGCTCTCTGACACTTAAAAAATGAGGCGTGGCATATACTCATTATGATCTTATGAATCCTTAAAGTCAGGGGAATCACGTCCTGTTCTCCGATTTGCTTGGTATTCCGTACGTTTTGAGGAAATGACCTTTGAACATGTTGAACGCAACATTAAAATTTATATAAATATTTTAAAGAGATTTCTTTGAATCTGACACTTAAAAAATGAGGCATGGCATATACTCATTATGATCTTATGAATCCTTAAAGTCAGGGGAATCACGTCCTGTTGTCCGATTTGCTGGCTATTCCGTACGTTTTGAGGAAATGACCTTTGAACATGAACGCAACATTAAAATTTATTTTAAAGAGATTTCTTTGAATCTGACACTTAAAAAATGAGGCGTGGCATATACTCATTATGATCTTATGAATCCTTAAAGTCAGGGGAATCACGTCCTGTTGTCCGATTTGCTGGCTATTTCGTAACGTTTTGAGGAAATGACCTTTGAACATGAACGCAACATTAAAATTTAAAAAAATTTTTAAAGAGATTTCTTTGAATCTGACACTTAAATAATGAGGCGTGGCATATACTCATTATGATCTTATGAATCCTTCAAGTCATGGAAATCACGACCTGTTGTCTGATTTGCTGGCTATTCCGTACGTTTTGAGGAAATGACCTTTGAACATGATGAATGCAACATTAAAATTTTTTTAAATATTTAAAAGAGAATTCTTTGTCCTCTGACACTTAAAAAATGAGGCGCGGCATATATATATATATATATATATATATATATATATATATATATATATATATATATATATATATATATATATATATATATATATATATATATATATATATATATATATATATATATATATATATCAAATTGCATTTATATTTATTTATTTATTCATATTATTTATTATTTATATTTATTTATTTACTTATTTATTGTATTAATATTATTATTTATTTTTTCAAATTTTCAGTCTGTCCTTTTCTACGAAAAATTTTTTTTTTTTTTGTCTGCGATAAAAATATCGCAAAAATCCATATGCTAAAATCCAAATGCTAACTTCACGCGCATATAATCCAGTTATTATTTCTTTTCACGTTTAATTAAAAATTATAAGCTAAATCTATGTAATTTTTTTATTTATTTATTTTTAACATTTGTTCTATTTAATGCAGAAGTGTCACCTAAAAACTTAGTAGAGGCTGAACTAAATTTTTAATTTGGTACATTTTCTTTTGTCTTTTGTTTGTCCCATATATATATATATATATATATATATATATATATATATATATATATATATATATATATATATATATATATATATATATATATATATTATATATATATATATATATATATATATATATCGCTTAAAACCGCAGTAGATGTAAATTAGAAAAATTTAAATAAGTGGAAGAGAAAAAAGTGTTCGAAAGGGCGTCCTTTCGCATGATGATAAAAGTTCATCTTAACCACAAAACCATCCCAGTAACCTAAAAAAGTCACTTTCAGATTTAGCTTTAAAGAGAATGGATTCCCTTCAGAACAACATCACCGTGTAAATATGTCCTACCCCCGAGCTTGTAATTTATTTAAATAAAATTACTGCTTATAATTAAATATTGAATAAATTCATTTTTATTTACATCTTTCTTCATTACATCTATTATATTGCGGTTTCTTAATCAAGACAAAATAAATTTATTTAAATAAATTACAAAGACAAGAGTAGGACACGTTTATATGGGGATATCATTCCGATGGGAATTCATTCGCTGTAAAGCTAGGTCTTAAAGTGACTTTTTTGTTGTCACCAGGATGGTCTACTGGTTAGGAAGAAGGTGGACTTTATTCTCTGTCAAGTAACGCTGGTGCGAAGACCAGAGAAAACAAGTATGATTATCTCCATTTCTAAGATATTTACATCTGTTGCTGTTTCATATATATATATATATATATATATATATATATATATATATATATATATATATATATATATATATATATATATATATATATATATATATATATATATATATAGTTTCAAATATTATTCACTTATTTTTCCTTTTATTTTATTTACTTAACCTGTAGAATGGTAATCGACATTGGAGGAGAAGATTTTTCCATTTTGTAACATTTGTCGAAGGTTTAATTTTACTCATATTGTATTCCATTTCGAGCAATCATAATTTGTTGATTCAAATGATTGGAATCTCATCAGTTACTCTTACTTTTTTAATTGGTAAGTATTTGTTGTTGTTATTTATTATTATTATTTGTAAAAAAAAAAAATGTATTATGAGTTATACTTATTATGCTTGGTTTATTATTTGTTTTTTAACTGAATATATAATGCATAATAATAATACTTATGTGAGTAAAATCGAAGCTTTAACCAATGTGGAATAGAAGTAATACTTTGAGAGTAACTCTTTGGAAGTTGTGAAATTTGAGATGATAATCATGAGCAACATAAAGATGAGGAGAAGTATTTGATTAGGAATGAGTTGTAGAATATTGACACTTAAGAGTTTTAAATGAGGAAAGACATTTAAATAATGTTTGTCGGTGAAGGATGGGTTAATGAGTAATGGATATAGTGACGGAGAGTTAAGGGAGATGAAAAAGAAAATTAAATGAAGATTTTTATACTTTGAACACTGCTGGATGAAAAAGTTGTAGCAAGGAAGTTCTGTGAGAAAGAAGACTCCACTTTCTCAAGTAGAACTGTATGAGTGGAACCACCCCAGATGTGAGGCGAACTCCATAGAGGGGCGAACAACACCCCTATACAGAGCAAGCAACTGGGGTGGCGTGAAGAAATTCTGAAGGCGCCTCAGAACACCCAACCTTTTAGAAGTTTGTTTAGAAAGAGAAGTAATGTGATCTTTCCAAGAAAGATCACGAGAATATTAAGAAGAGATGAAGGTTTGAGTTGTGTGTTTTCGAAGAAGATATCGTGGTTGTGTCGAGTAGAAAGATTGAGGATTTGAGTTTTTGAGGCATTGAAAACGACCATGTTTTCTCTACCCCAATTTGAAATACGTGAAAAATAAGAGGTTAGTTGCTCCAAGGCTACCCTCCTTGCGTCTATTAACTGCTTTTGGGAGGGGCGTTTTCAAACTGGAAGGAGTAATGAAGAGTGGAGTTATCAGCATACTAGTGGATAGATGAAGTAATAGAGAGAAGGTCATTAATCAAAAGTAGAAAAATTCTTGGGGATAGGACAGAAGCTTGAGGAACACCACTGTTAAAAATTTAAAGGATGAACGGTGGCCGCCTACAACAGTTGCTACAGAACGACCAGAAAGGAAATCAGAGAGAAGGATAGATACCGAAAGAGGGAAGTTTAGAAATCAAATCTTTGTCAGACTCTATAGAAGACTTTCGATATGTTCAGCGAGACAGCAAAAGATTCACTGATATGCCAAAGAGCGGAGCAACCAAGAATCAGAAAAGGAAAGAAGATAACCAGTAGAGCCTTATATATATATATATATATATATATATATATATATATATATATATATATATATATATATATATATATATATATATATATATATATATATATATATATATATATATATATATATATATATATATATATATATATATATATATATATATATATATATATATATATATATATATATATATATATATATATATATATATATATATATATATATATATATTATATATATATATATTATATATATATATATTATTTTTTTTTTTTTATTTTTTTTATTATTAAATTTATTTACAATTTATATTTGTAAATATATATTATTGTTCTTATCTTTGATCATTGAATAAGATCCGGATGAGATAAGAAGGGAAGGCCTTCCTATAATCATTTTTAGGATTACCAAAATTTGCAACATATTAAGATTAACTTTGGTATTACATTGTTATTATTACAAATTAAAGTAATTTACTAGTAGAAATTATTTCTGTTAATGTTCAAATGAGTATATAAGTATTTCCGGCATAATATTCTTTTCAGAAACGAACTTACGATTATTTCTTAATTTTATTTAAAACTTTACAATGGGTTTTTCAAATCTTAGTTTTAGAAAACCGTTGTCAACTCATGAAAACAATATTGTATCTTGCCCACCTTTTTAAGGATTTTTGCATTAAGTTGGAAAGAGAATTTAAGAGTTTCACTTGAAATAAAAACTACATTTAACTAGAGTAACTTAATCAAGAATATATTCTAAACATTAAAACAAAATAAAAAGATTGTGATTGACCTTGTTAAAGTACTTAGCATATATATATATATATATATATATAAATTTTTTTATATATATTTTAGGTGTTATAATATTGGAGTACGGCAAAAGCAGTGCAAAGAATACAAAGACTGACGTGGAACTTGGAAACGCTAATCATTTACAGGCAAAAATTACTGCTAGCACTGCTACTGCTCAAAATGACCAAAATAATGTTGAAAACTTGGAGAGTCAACCTCATCCACAAGCAGAAGAAAGTTCAGTATCTTCAAGTAAAGAGTAAGATATTTGTTTTAAAAGTTTTGTATTTTTTTTTTTTTTTTTTTTTTTTCATTTTTTCTATTAATAAATATTTTAAATTTTTTAAAAAAAAAAAAAAAAAAAAAAAAAAAAAACTGTTTTTTTTTTTTTTTTTTTTTTTTTTTTTTTTTTTTTATCTGATATTAGTAGAGAGTTTTCCGTAGATGTTTGACTTAGATCGTCCTTTAAACGTTATTCGGCTTTCAGTCTTCGTTTTTATTATGACTTCTGTTATTCAGTTCTCTTACAATAAAGTTAAGCTTAACGTCCTTATTTTATAAAAAGGGAAACGGAACAAATAAAAAATTTTCATTTTTATTTTTTTATATATATAATAAATATTTTGAATTATTTTTCCTTTGTATTACTAGATAATAAAGTTGTACCTTCCATAAAAATTTTGAATGTAGTTAAAAAGGTGTATAAATAAATGTGAATATATTATTTATTTAAATAATTAAAAAATCAGTTTTAATTTATAAGAATAAAAGGTCATTAAAATATTAGAAACGCTTTTGTTTATTAATACTTAAAATCATTATTGTAAGAAATTAATATTTTCCTGGCCCGACCTGACCTTTTAACTACTGTAGGTCATGTACTGAACATGTTTATCCGACTTCATTCAGTCCTTTTTGTCATCTTTTTGTACTTTCGTTTCGATCACTTTTTGAAATGGCGAATCACTCGTCTTTAAACCATTATGAATCATAAACTATGTTTATAAATAATGAATAGTTTGAGTCCGATATGAGTACTTATTTATTTAGGTTTGCAACTCATGAAATTTAAATTTGGAGCTCCTGTCTTTTAATTGTTTTTCCATTTGGAACTATTTTTTAATTGATATTAAAACATATTAATTAACATGGATAAATAAATAGATTTGTTTAACACTGCGGAAATATAGGACTTATTCACCACTTCAATTCAGCTAATTTATAGGAAGAAAAATTTTTGTAATTGATTTTATAAAATTGTTTATTTTTCTTCAAGCCTAATGTTTCTCTTTTCGAAGTTGCAAAAATATAAAAAAGAACAGTTTTAGTTAGTGTTTTAAAATATTTTTTAATAGGAAATAGTTTGTTATAAACTTTATGTATAGAACATATGAAAAAATAATAGTATCAAATTTAACAAATTTGCCGTTTATACAAAATAATTTATTTCAATTTTCACTAGCATGATTGAGAAGCTTACCGATGATGCAGAAGGTTTTGCTCCTTTGAACAGAAATAAGAGGGAAACCTTGTGTTCCATTCAAGACCTTTTGGCCAATACATCAATCATTGATTCTTTATACGATGGTAAAGAAAATAAAGAAAAAATAGAAAGTGATGAACTGCAAAAGGAAACAGAAGGACAAAGTAGCGCCAGTATTAATAAAGTGGGATTGCCTCTTGAAGAAGAACTTGAATCCTCATCGTCTTTACATTCTCTTTCAAAGAATTCATTTTCAAGAGACGTTAATGCCATTGCAGCTGCCACCGCTCTTCCACCTTCAAGTTTATCAGGTTCAAACTTAAATATGAATGATAAATTAAACCACAGTAAGTCTTTAGAAGGTAGAAACTCTAGTATGAAAAAATCAGCAGAAAATATAAAAATTGTAACACTCACCAATAATTCTTGTGACAAAAATTATGGAGGAATTTATGACACTGTTCCAGCTGAAACACTCAAAGATGAAAACGATTACTCATTTATTCGGCCTCTAATGCCTAACTCCATCTGCTTTTTGCGATCCATAAATGATAGTAGTACAGCTCAATCTTCAGGTTCTCATGACTATGAGAACATTCCAGCTATAAATGTTTACAGAGCTAATACCGGGGTACGTCATTGGAAAACCTATTTAGATATTGAAGACAGAATTCATGATTACAGTACATTCAAAGAAAGAAGCGAAATTGAAGATAGCACTTTTTTGTCAAATATATACGCGAATAATTTAATTTTAACGAGTGTTAGCAACACAAGACCATTTAGTTTAGCTGAGCAAGCAGGTTCACACTATTCCATATCGTTACCCGATTTAAGCAATATTGCACCCGCTGCATGTATTGAAGTTGAAAGTGTTGTGAATGAGAAACATCAAGATAACCTTGACACAAATGAAGAAAAAAATCCATCAAATTACGAAGCCATTTGGTACGACGATTTAGAAGGCAATGAGAATCTTGAGAAAGATGGTTCACCACAAATTATTATCGGGGAAAATGGAAAAATAAAGGATTCTCTATGCAATCTGTATTACTCAAGAATATCGGATCTCTCTTCAAAATATTTCATACATAGTATGAAAAGAAATAACTCAATGAGTTCGGTATATCCAAATACAGCTTCAGAGGAACAAAACAGAACTTATCTATCAAAGCCACAATTACTTTATGAAGTTAATACTCCAGATTGTGCTACACCAATAAGAAACCGTGTGCCAGCTTTTAATGGCAAAAAATTTGAGTCTAAAAGAACACAAAAATCTCCTTTAATGAAACTTGTAGCTCTTAGTCATAATTCTTTTCAAGAACACACAGTTAAAGCCTTGCAAGCTGGAAAACGAGTCTTCTACAGGCCAAGAATTCATGTAATTACTCCTAAAAAGGAGACTGAGAAAGTTAAAAGAAGAATAAGTTTGAAGTCGTCTTCCAAGGATGAAGATTTTCTCAATCATATAAAAATTGATCCAAACATATTAAAAAGAAGAACTCAACTTTCTCCAAAGGATAAATTAATATTATCGGAAGCTTCTGCTTTAATCCGAAAGCGAGAAGCAGCAGTTGTACCTGTTGCAAACCAAGTTACCAAGGTGTCTCCTGAAAGTCTAACTCAGAATCATGAAATAGCCCAAGATGGCGATACATTGATCAAAGAAAATGAAAACGGTGGGCCTCAACACAGTACTCCAGAAGGAAATAGGCATCTCCCACAAATTAGTATTTTAAGTACTATATCGAGTGTTACTTCCCCAGAGGAAAATGTTAAACGCGAGTTAGATACTTTTTTAAGTAGGAAATCTTCTACACTTGGTGAAAACTCTTTAAGGACGTTCTCTGCTTTGCAGAGTGGTAAAAGATGCAACTCTAAAGTTGGTGAAATGGCAGTCATTGAAGAATTCGAATGTGTTCCTTCTCAAGTGTGAATCTTAAGTTATATATTTTTTAATGCTTATATATATATATATATATATATATATATATATATATATATATATATATATATATATATATATATATATATATATATATATATATATATATATATATATATATATATATATAATTCTGTAAATTAATAAGTAAAACTTATTTTTAATTTATTTTGTAGTCAATAGGTAATTTATATTTTAACAATTTATTTTGCTATGCATTAATTTTTTGTCATATATTTTTAAAAAATGAGGTTTTTCATAAAATTACACTTCTGATCATCCAGGCAGAATAAAATGAGTTGGTTGGGAACAAGATATTTAGTAATTCAAGGATGCCGACTTCGAATCCAGGATATAATTGTGCAGAACCAAATTTCCTTCCCCCCCAAAAAAATTCTTATGGTACATTATTTTTAAATTATTCAAAAACAAGAATTTAGATATTTAGTATTTCAAATGAAAAACCCAGAGCCAAATCAATTGATTCTGCCAAAGATCCAAGGTGTGCTTGACTGAAATAAAAATGCGGTCTTATTAAATGCCGTTATGCAGGGAATATGTCACGTTGCTGTGGTTTTGTAGTTGAAGATTTATTAGTAGCATGTAGTCAGTATTGTATTAGCTTATTCTAGTCTTTTTTTAATATATTTTTATATATAACTTGTTTCATGAATCAAAGCTACAAACAAGCCCAAGAGACTCTTTAAATTGATACCAAAGTGCATTCAATAAGTTCATATTCTACCATGTTTTTTTTTTTTATATTCTATTCTAGTCTCCCTGCCATTCTCAGTTGTAGTTTAAATATTTACACCAAATAGTTATATTTATTATACCTAGTCTTATTTAAGTCGTATTCTTTTTAATTGTCCTATTTAACCAAACTACAGGATTTTTAAATTTGAAAACTAATTTAAAAAGACATTTTTATTAAATAGTAGTATTAAAAAGGGGTAAGTTACATTATATAATTATGTACATATTTGAAAAATAAAATTATATTGATTTTTCATTTCTTCTACCTCCAACTTGTAAATGAACTTCCTCTGTAATGAGAAAAAAAATTTGAGATTTATAAATAAATAAATATACTTCAAATCGTATCCTTTTTATCTTACGATTCTTAAATCAATCTTAAATGTAGTGATGAAAAGTACGTTGGACCAGTTTCGTCTTTTACGCCATTCTACTGTCATACTTATAGGAAAGATTTGTTCTACACTATCAAAACTGGAATTTATATGTAAATTTACACACTAGTAAATTTTTTTATTTAATTTTGAAAACGTTTAAATCCTAGAAATTTTATTTCTTTTTCAACTTATTTCTGAATTATGTCTCTAATATAACCTTTAGAAATTAAAATAATGTTTTCCTCGATGGTCTACAAACTTATCTGGTACCTCATGTTTTTTATAGAACTATATTTTAAACTTATACCATTGAACAATAGGTGTCTAGGAAAAATCGATAGTACACAAAGGAAATTCATTAACTTACCCAAAAGTTCCACTGCCACTTCCCATCCCAGAACTTCCTCCCTGTTGGGGCAACTGACCAAATCCTGCGGTATCACTATTAATAAGGCAAATTAAAATTTATTCGGGTAATTCTTAATTCTTACAGTTGCTCACATTTTACTTTATATTAATTACTTTAACCCCTTTTTTTTACGTTGCGTCAAGCAAAACACTTAAAACAAATCCATTTTTGAATTCTGTATATATATATAAATAAAGGAATATTTACATTTCATGTTTCACAAACATTAATTAAATCACGTACCTTTTAATGTTTGCGCAAACTTTAACAAATTCATACTTACTATTAAATATTTACTGAACTCTTAAACTATAACTTTGAGAAAGTTTATAAACTTACCCAGTTTGGTTCGCAAGAGAAGAAAATGAGGTTCCTCCACTACTTGAGGCAAAGTTACTGAATCCACCTACAAATAAATAAATAAAAAAGTTTAAAAATACATACATATCACAGAGAGAGCTAGCTAGAGCTCGCTCGCTCTCTCTCTCTCTCTCGCTTTCTCTGATTCAACCAAAGTGATTCCAAAAAATATCAATTACAAAGTCCTTAGAATTTAATTTAAAAGTTGCATTAGATTTACAATTGAGTCTCTCTCATTCACAAATTTTATTAATTCCTAGAATAATGATAGCTCAACTACAAAAGTTGCAGTTAAGTATTTATACTTTTGGGTTACTTTTTATCAACTAATCGACGTAGGACCACAGGTAAAGCCCAAAATCTTATTTTTAATATACTGGTTAATAATTTTGCTTTTAAAATATTCAAATTGTGTCATCACGGTACAACTAACTTGATCTATCTAAAGAATTGAGTATATGGCGCACATAAAACATTATTAAATTACAGTCCCAAATGTACCTCTATCTAGCGAAAGTTTAAGCAAATATTTTTAGGATTCTGTTGACGTAATCCAGTTGGTGTGGTACTAGACTGTAACTATTACAGCAGTTATCTATTAAAAGCGATTTTGAGGGATACATAAACATACTTTGATCAACAGTAGAGGTGTGGTATTTCGAATAACGTACAATCCCATATAGTACCGATTACAGGGAAAAAATTGAAGTCTATTACTAGGAAGAAATCCCACATCTTCCCAACTATTTACATTTTCCATTACACACAATCCACTAACCATCTTGATGTCCTAGTTCTTAAAACACAACTTCGAAATTAAAATTTCTACATTTTTTCCTTCAAACAAAAAGGAGATATTAAGATTCTCGTGAAATGTTGTAAGGAAGTTATTAATCTTGATGGAATAAGTTATCCAATAAATCATAGTAACTTTTTCTCTTACCCAAAATTTCTATATATATAATTCTGGATATCTATAAAACGAAATAATAATTACCTGACGGACTTGATGCACCGAAACTCCCTGTACTTGATCCGAAAATCGAAGTGGTACCACCACCTAAAACTGGTGAGCCACCAAAACTGGCACTACCTCCAAAAATTGATTTTGGTTTGCTGGCATCTCCAAAAGTGGGAGAGCCTCCAAACACTGGACCACCTCCAAAAGTAGGACCTAATATATATATATATATATATATATATATATATATATATATATATATATATATATATATATATATATATATATATATATATATATATATATATATATATATATATATATATATATATATATATATATATATATATATATAATAAACTAAACTGTTTTCAATTCTATTTCTTAAAATATTTTACACAGTTACAACAGAAAAAAGATAAAATTAAATCCAATAAAAAAAAGAATAAAAAATTTAAAACTAAACATTATGGGAAATGCCTGTAATAAATTTACCAGATTTGATGGGGGAGAACGCACCACCAGTCTTCTGAGGAGAGAATGAACCAAACGAACTTTCCACAGGGGTATTACCACCCCCACCTCCACCACCGAAAATGTCTGAAAATTTCATGAGTATTAATTAGGGAAAGTTTATGCAAACAAATATGGAAGAGGCTCAATAGGAAACCTGGTTAGGTTTTTTTCACTAAACAACTTAATAAATCGACTTTTTTTTTTTTTCTGGTTTATGACTTACCTAAATTGTTTGACAAATTATTAAGGCTTTATATATATATATATATATATATATATATATATATATATATATATATATATATATATATATATATATATATATATATATATATATATATATATATATATATATATATATATATATATATATATATATATATATATATATATATATATATAATAATTATTGTAAACATGAGAAGATTGAAAGTCGGAAAAATTTTAAATCTTAACATAATAAAATTATTGCTTTAATATGTAAGAATGTAAACTGTTCAATGTGGCTTAAAAGCAATTAATTATGTTTAGCGTAAAGTAAATATGCATTACAACATACTTGGTTGTGACGAAATATCAGATTTCACTACCCCAAATACGTTTTTGGAAGAATCTTCTTTGTTGGGAGCTTTACCCAGACCACTGAATACGCTTCCGCTAAAATTATATATATATATATATATATATATATATATATATATATATATATATATATATATATATATATATATATATATATATATATATATATATATATATATATATATATATATATATATATATATATATATATATATATATATATATATATATATATATATAAAAAATTAAATATAACTCAATAGCGCATACTAAAATAATGAAAAAATTGAATATTCAAAATTATAAAGATATTTGCATACCCAAATGGAGAAGACCCAGAATTTTGACCAAATGAACTTTGGGAGAATAATGACTGATTGTTATTTGCCCCAAACACAGAAGAAGTAGAAGTTACACCTCCAAAAATGCTCCCTGTAGATGAAATAGCGGCAGTACCTCCAAATACACTTCCACTGGATGGGGTGGAAACTGTGCCTCCAAATATGCTTCCACTAGAGGAAACAGGTGCTGCTCCAGTATTACCAAACACCGAACTTCCAGTTTTAGCACCAGTTCCAAATATAGACCCAGAAGATGAACCCCAAGTTGAGGAGTTCTTTTAATTAAAAAAATAAAATATACTTTAATGGTTTTTAATTACAGTTTAGAAACTTTTAACTTAGCGTTATCAAAATATGTCAATGTTAACTTTAATTGTAAATAATGAAATGATATACTGTCAGTGAAGAAAAGTCTTAAATAGTTACCCCAGTCGATGCTTCAGGTTTGCTCGCTTGTCCAAATACAGAACTCGAACCAAAGGAACTGGATGCAAATGTAGGAGTATTTTGTGCTCCTCCGAATACAGATGAATTTGAAGATGAAGCTCCAAATATAGAAGGTGCTGCAGATTGAGTTACTTCAGTAGAAGGTTTTCCAAATATTGATGGAGCTGTGCTTACAGATGAAAATCCACCTCCAAAAATACTCTGAGTAGTAGTAGATCCAAAAGTATTGTTGACAGACCCTCCCCCGAATATACTTGGGGCAGAAGTAGCAACAAAAGTATTCCCAGATCCAAAAACTGAAGTGGTAGACGCCACTGCACTGGAGGACACAATTTTATCTTCTTGAGAAGTTGGAATTGAAAAAAGAGAACTGGATGATGATAAACTAGGTTGAGTAGAACTAGTCTGACCAAACAAAGAATTAGTATTTTGTGAATTTCCAAACACAGAATTTGATCCTGATAACAATCCAAAACTTGGCGCACTGCTTGTAACTGTACCAAACAATGATGAAGTACTCGGAGTTTGACCAAAGGCAGTTTTATTCTCTCCCAATGAAACTGATACTGATGGTTCAGGAGTTTGACCAGAAGAAAGTAAAGTAGAACTACTTTGTCCAAAAAGTGAAGATTTTGTCGATGTTCCAAATGTTGGTGCCGAAGAACTCAAAACTGTTGCATTTGGCAGGCTTGCGGTAGTAGTTTTATTTGTAGATGGAGCATCAGACAAAACTTCTGATGAAGCAGGTACTGATGATGAATCAGAACATGTAGTAGTGATACTCTGATTCCCAAACGAACTTACTGCGGTGCTTGATAATAAGGGAAAGGCAATAGTGCCAGATGTTTGACTGGTACTAGAAACATCTGAAGAACTCTCCTGGACTGATGGAACCGATGTGGTAGTAAATAAAGTGTTTGAAGAAGCGTTGGACGACTGACTTAATATAGAAGTATTTGAAGCAAGCTGACCAAATGTGGAAGTACTACTTGTCGGCTTACTAAATACTGATGGCGTAGTGACCGAAGATGAAGTGGATACTGAAATACTACCTGAATTACCAAATATTGAAGGTTGGGATGACGGCTGAGAAAACAAAGATGTCCCTAAATTTGAAGATGAAATTTCATAAACACTAGATGGGCTTGTTGATTCCTTGTTTGATGAAGGAATATCCGAAGCATTACTTAAAGCAAAGAGAGGAGTTTTATTGCTTGTTAGATCAAATAAACTTCCTTTAAATGTATTAGAGTTTGTTGAAGGACTTGTAGAACTACAAGCAATGATGGAGGTTTCTCTTAAAATCTGTGAAGTTAATATAGGATTGCTACTTATTACACTTGTATTCTCCGTATTAGTTTTGACAGTCTGTGAGGAAAGATTTTCTTGATCTTGACTTAAAGATGATTTACTGCCGGTCTCTGTCACGGGAGGTTTTAATCCAAAACCACTAAATGAAACTGAAGGAATAGTAGAACTCTGAGACAATGATATTTTCGTATCCTTATTCTCATTAATCTTAAGAAAAGAAGGAAAAGATAAACTTCCTGCAGTTGTAGTTGTGACTGTGGTAGCAGATGTTAACGTTGATAATGATGAAACTGGAGAAACTCCTTTGAAAAACTGTGCAAAATTTGGAGTTACAGACGTAGTGGAATCAGACATGCTTTTAGTAGTAGAAAGCATTTCAAGCAATGGAGATTTCGAAGTGAATGAAACTGCTTCTGTTTTACTTAGTAAGTTAGAAGTATCTGCCTGCGATGTTACAATACCACTAAATCCTTGAGAATTTAATTTATTCCCTGCAAACAAGTCTTTAGAGAATGTTATTGAAGGCTTTGTGCTTTGAATCTGTGATGTGCTAGAACCAAAAATGGAAAATTCATTTGAATTTGACTGACTATCTTTTTTATCGTTAGGACCGGGAACGCCTAGTGGTGATTTATTCATTTGAGGAAAAGAAAAGGAACTAAATGTTGGACCATCATTTTTTGAGGTTGGTAACAAGTTCTTTGTGTTCTGTGTTACTACACTTGTAGTATCTAATGATGGGGCAGCAGAAGAAACTTTTCCAACTAAAGATGACAATGCAGCTAAAGGATTCGAAGATAAATTTGACTGTGAATGAGGGATTGTAGGAGAAATATCTTCATAGACTGGTTTACTATGAACATTTTCTGACACTGGAGTTGAATGTCTGACGCCATCAATACTTTTCTGCACAAAACTCGTAGAATGTTTGATTTCCTGTTTCGAAACTGATTCAGGAGTTGAATCTATAGAATGAACTCTGAAAACAAACAAAAATTAATCCCATGAGTAATAAATAATTATCTTCCAAAAAGATTAAAAAAATTAAAAAATCCTTTTACAAATCAAGTTTCACAACTTCTAACAGAGGAAGTTTTTCTTGAAAATTTTTGAATACGGTAATAGAAAGTGAGTGAGAGTGCGTGTACGGGTAAGTGTGCATGTGTTATTAAAAATAGAGAAAATCTTGAAAATTAAAATATACGAAATGACACTGTACTACGAAAGAAAGCATAAGCCTTAGCGTTTCTTAAAGACAAAAATTATAAGATAATTATTTTAGGAGGATAAGATGGTGACTGTTAATTTATTGGGATTTTATTATCAATCCTGGAACACAAACAAGACTGCATATAGTATAAAGTCAACATGAAAATTATTTCAATGATGAAGAAAATAAAACCATGTGCAATGAAGTTAACATCCCTCAGACATGATTCAACATCCTCACTTGTGAACATAACTATTGATTACAAAATAAGTGCAATGTACAGAACTACTTACCTAACTGGTGTATGTTGTCTTTGAGCGAGAATTTCTTTCAATTGTCGGTTACGTCCAGTTGATGACGATGATCTTGAAGGAGATTGTTTTGATGGAAATTCACTAAAAGAGTCATTCAATATATTCTGCAATTTTTCCGACTTTGCATCCCTTTATTATATATATATATATATATATATATATATATATATATATATATATATATATATATATATATATATATATATATATATATATATATATATATATATATATATATATATATATATATATATATATATAGTATATATTTAAATTTATAGACATAAATAACAAAGGAAAAGTGTACATATAACAACTAGGCAAACTTTTTTTTCCAAATTTTTCTTGAGAATTCGTGCCTATTTTTCTCATTTTATGCCAGAATAGAATATTTTTGGTTATCAAAATATTTACAACATTTATTTGAATGAAAAGAGCTTAAAAATAGTAGTCTCACAATGAAGCCTTTTTTTTAAAAAAAAATAAGACTACAAATCTACAAATCGTAGCCAAATAGAACAAGGTACAGAACTACACAAAAACTTGACAGATCAGAAAGAGAGACATGTTGTATTAGACACGAGTTCCTCTTAGCAGTCCTTTCAAGAACTAAAAGCTCAAGAAAGTAGAGTGATTAATTCTTTGGTTTAGTTTAGTTTAAAAACATTGTGCTAAGTACACTGAAATGAAATCCAATGGATTATTGTGATGTGGAAAAATGGATAATTACTAAGTTAAAATCAAAAAAATAAACATCACAAAGAAGTAAATATAAACTACAAACTAATCTCTTCTGCTATCATTTTTTATAAGTTAATAACAAAAGTAAGATTTTATCATTTACAATTTGAACCTCTACAGGGAAATAAAACTGCCAAAGGATTTAAGTGACTTTGATGAAATAAAAAATAAATCCCATCGCTTCTTTTCGATATCCAGTAATAGGAATGTTTACAGATGAAAAGATATATTCATTTTACATATATTTCATACTTCAATTATTTATAAAGTTTATATATATATATATATATATATATATATATATATATATATATATATATATATATATATATATATATATATATATATATATATATATATATATATATATATATATATATATATATATATATATATATACTACTACAAAAAAGATACTTTAATTCAAAATGTTTAATAGATTTAAAATTTTCATATATTCATTCAATATAAATCTTTAAATATGTAAATTTCTTCAATTCGAAGTCATAAAAATAAGGTACAAGTAAAAAAAAGTTTGATGTTCCTTTTATAAAGAGAGAGCGACAAATATTTAGTAAAAACAAAATTAAAATCAATGGACAAAACCACCTTAAAAAACTTCAAAAATTATTAAACATCAATTATAATAGATTTATACTGTAAAAAAAAAAAAAAAACTTATCTACATTCTTATATTAATCAGTAAGATTAAAAAAAATAAAAAATAATAATAAACTCACCAAGAACTGTTTAAGAAACTCGACGAAAAAATTGGGCTAATGTGTAACTTCTTGATTTGCGAAGTGACTTTCTGTAGTTCCTTCTCGGCAGCGATCCTCATTGTATGAATATTTAAAACCGATCTGTACAGATTATCTGGAGGCCTCTGATTTCTACATCCATAATCAATTAAAAATACAATTATTTACTAGTAAATTCAAATGATCATTTCAATATTTTTTTTTATTATTATTATTATTATTATTATTTTATATATATATATATATATATATATATATATATATATATATATATATATATATATATATATATATATATATATATATATATATATATATATATATATTTTTTTTTTTTTTTTTTTTTTTTTTTTTTTTTTTTTTTTTTTATTAAAAATTTATTTATATTTATTCATTAGGCACTAATAAAGAAACTTGGTTAAAAAATTTCGCACCTTTTTGATTTTCTTGCTTTGGTTAATTCTTCAAACTGTAAGTCCAATTTTTCATTCACTTCCTTAATTTGAGATATTAAATATTGATACTTGAAACGAATTTCACTGAGTTTTCTCTTACTGTAAGGGTCCAAAGGTCGAAGCTGAATATAAATTTCATTTCTGCAAAAAAAAAGAATAAATAAATATTTAAAAGGATTATTCATAATAAGATATGGAATTAGTATTAAGTTAAAGCAAAAAATATTGGAAGAGAATATATACAAAAATCTATTTATGGTTTACCTCAATCTATGTCAAATAAACATCTTTATAATTAAAGTTGAGAGCATCATAAGTGTGCTATCTCTCACATGCAAATAACGAAGAAAGAAAAAGAAAAAAGAAAGAAAAAAGAAAAAGAAAAAAGAAAAGAAAAAAAGAAAGAAAAAGAAAAAGAAAAGAAAAGAAAAATAAAAAGAAAAAAAGAAAAAAAAGAAAGAAAGAAAGAAAGAAGAATCTACCTGGAATTAAACTTAATCTGTCGATGTGATTTGGCATCTTCGTAGAGTGCCAAGGCTTCCAAAGTTTCCTGATGAAGTTTGCTAACTTCGTCACTCTGGTCTTTAGTAGTGGACTCCATTTCCTTCATCCATTCTTTAATCTTGTCCAGGGACACTTTAAATTCCATGTCTTTATCTTTTCCAACCTTGGTAAATAATAATAATAATAATAATAATAATAATAATAATAATAATAATAATAATAATAATAATAATAATTTTTTATGACACACCAATATTAGTGTTATAGGTATGGATGTATTCCATTCTACCACCAACTCATAAATTATAATAAAATTGGTTGACTCGTATATGAATGATGATTAATTACAAAAATAAAAAAATCTCTCCTACACAAATCAAATTTCTTATTAATTTTACCTAAATTTTTAATTAATTAATTATTAACCAGTTTTCCCAAATAAGATTTTATGTTAATTGTGTTTATAAGTTGCGTATGAATGGCATAACGGGCGAGTCTTCTGTCTCACACAAAGATTCAAAAGGTTCCTTAAATATGTTATATATGGGACATTTTTGAATTTTTCTGTTGTGTGGGATCATATTTATCTACTATAATCATACAGTTCATAAAATAGAATAATAATAATAATTAGAATGAATTACAAGTAATTTTTTATGGAAATTTACTCTATAATTTTATTACATAAAATGCACTTTGAAATGATATGTTGGTATGTTTTGAGTGTATCCAAAAAGACATTCCAAGGATACAAGGTGTTCATAGTTTACATACATTCCTCTTACATATATTCATAGATTCCTCTATTACATATATTCCTTTATATTTACATATATTCGTGATAGTTAAAGAAGAAGAAGAAAAAAAAAGGTAAGAGAAAAGATGTAATTTTCTTACTTCTTTTTCGAGAACTCCGACAGAATCTGTAAATTTCTTTAATTCCTTTTCAAACTGCTGCTCCTCTCTTCGAATATGGTAAAGGACACTTTCTTTTAAAATTTTTGGTGATGGAGGTGGTGGAGTTGATTCTGGAACAGGGGTCTGAGGCTTCAATTGTAAAGTCGGAGGTTGAGCTAAAGTAGGAGGTTTAGCTAAGGTAGGAGATCGAGCTGAAGTTGGAGATTGAGCTGAAGTCAGAGGTTGAGCTAAAGTAGGAGGTTGAGTTAAAGTCGGAGGTTGAGTTAAAGTAGGAGGTTGAGCTAAAGTTGGAGGTTGAGTTAAAGTCGGAGGTTGAGTTAAAGTTGGAGGTTGAGCTAAATTCAGAGGATGACCTAGAGTCGAAGGATGAGCTAATGTACGAGGTTGGGTTAAAGTTTGAGGTTGAGTTAATGTCAGGGGTAAAGATACTGAAGAAGTTGGAGTAAGAGATGGTAGTTGCATTCCGAGAACATTTTCAGATTTCTGGGGGCTTGGAGCAGGAAGACCAACAGAACCAATTTGGTTTGACATAGAAACTGGTTTTGAAAATAATGAACTTGAAAAACTCGGAAGATTTGAAATATTTGTATTTGGAGAGGGTATGGAAAATATCCCAGTAGAAGCTGGAGGAAAACCAGAAAAGGGAAGAGAACTTGTGCTAGCTGCAGGATTTGCAGCGACAAACTCTGGCATAACTGGTTTACTAGGAGCATCTGAGGATGAGGTAGCTGATTTAACAGGAGTTGAAAACAGGATAGGAGTCGGAGTAGAGCTCTCAGATTTCTTGGGGAAGGAGCTGAAAATAAAAGTACATTTATATTAAACAATATAATTGAATCGATCAATATTTAAAAATATAAATATAGCATGCGAGAAAGTTTTTAAAATTAAAATTATTATTATTTTTATTTTAATAGGTTATAATTTCTCTTCCAATTTTCAAAAAACTTTTTATTTTAATTGCTGACCGGTTTCGTCCGCCAACTTTGGATACCATTAGCGCTTGGATTCTAGAATATTATTATTATTAAAGAAAGCGTTTAGCTTGTATATTTCCTAACCCTTTTTCATATTTCTTATTCACGGCCTATAGTTTTTCCCACTTATACAAATACATTAAAACCAAGAAAAATGAATCTTTTGAGGTTAAAGTCAATGTGAAAGAACTAAACTAAGGTAAAGAGAAATTTAAAATTACCAGCTAATAAACAAGAGCTAATTAATTAATAGACCAAATGAATCAAATGCTGTGAGCTGAATAGTAGAAAGTAAAAAAAAATCAAGTACATTACTTTTATTATTTTATTATTATTATTATTATTTATTATTATTATTACTAAGTCTATGGTAGATAGCAAAAATAAAAGTGTAGCAAACTTTTTGAATCTTAATTATTAACAACTGAACTGAAAGAATTAAAAAAAAAAATTCCTGTAGAAAATTTTGTTCTATAGAGTTTCTTGCACATTTTTTGAATATCTTTTATTTGCATTATAAAATTGTTAAAATTTTTAAATTTTTTAATTTTTAACTTTTTATGTTGTAATGATAAATAATAAATATATATTTATTTATTATTATTATTTAAGATACATAAATAAAGCAGAAACCTTGCAGGAAAAATTTAATATAAAAGGGCGCAGTACTGCGATTCAATATACCTTAGAAAAAGAAAATAGATGAAAAAGAACAAACTCTCTAGAATAGTTAGGTATATAAAGTGATAAACTAAATTATGATATAAGCAAGAATTTTTTTTTATATAAGTTATCGCAGCCACTCACGGGCTAACCCTTATTCTAGGAGAGGGCATAAGAAAATTATATAGGCCCTATAATATATATATATATATATATATATATATATATATATATATATATATATATATATATATATATATATATATATATATATATATATATATATATATATATATATATATATATATATATATATATATAAGTGAGAAGAGAATAACGTGGTAAAAAACAATAAGAATAATGGAAATAATCAAATAGCGTGTTACGAGCGTCATTTTTGTGATTTCAATGACATGAATATAAAATAAAAATCCATAAGTCTATAAGGTCTAAATGAAACTATTCCCAAATATTCCGCTTCTCAAATGCTACAAAAAATGTGACTAGGCAACAAAACAGAGCCACTTTTGTCTATTAACATCAGGTGTATTATAGGCACACATGATAGTTAAAGAAAAATAAATCAAAAACATGTTGTTGAATAACAACTTAAACAATAATGCATTGCACCTGATGTTATTAAATATATAACCCTAATATTTAGTTGGTACTACATGTACTGAAGTAATTATGCTTTTGCAAGCTAATTTTTCAAGTGTATCTACTGTAGAAGATGCAAATTGACTGTACCGGTTTTTCATTTAAGAATTGGAAGTTGCAAACTGACTATTTCATGTTAGGATTACTTCACACAGAGGAACAGCGTAAAGGAATGAGAGGCGGGAGCATAATTAAATTACCTAAAAGCTGATCCAAAATTGGGCTTTGGCTCAGGAGGAGGTGTTTCAGCTGCTACAGGTTGCATGAAAGTAGTTGTTGGTTGGCCAAACTGCTCTGGTGTTCTAAGGCCAGACGGAGGAAGATTTTCACAGTTAACAGTTAGGGACTGAGCATTTGGTATGTTGTTTTCCATAAAAAAGACGTTCAGTTCTCCTTTTGAAGATATTGTTCCAAGGAATGGAAATGGACCTTTCAAGTTTTCATCTGTAATACAATTGCAATAATTTTCTCATTTTTATTAGAATATATTCCAGGTTACATTTTTTAAATTATAATACTATAATTATGTAAGATATGTATAACAAATTAAATATTACAAAGTATATATATATTATATATATATATATATATATATATATATATATATATATATATATATATATATATATATATATATATATATATATATATATATATATATATATATATATATATATATATATATTGTATATTTATAGGGTAAGAAAAGAGAAGAAGAAGAAAAGAAGAAGAAGAAGAAGTAGAGAAGAAAATCACTGGATTGGGTTTGGACGGTGTGATGTTGGAAGTAGAAGGAGATTAGATGTTATTAAATATATTTATATATTTATTTCTCTATTTCAGGTGTTTAGTTAAAAGTTAAAGGATAAAAGGAAGGGCTCATAAATTCTCCCTTTTGAGTAATTTATATATTTATATAAGGAAAGGAATAATTATTATTTTAATATTTAGAATTAAGTAAATATATATAGTTGAACAACTCTAAGAAAGAAAAGAATATTTTTAGTTTAGAGAAGAAAGAAGAGGAAGAAATTACCTATACATTTCCTATCGGTTAGCAAGGGGGCCTTTTATCTTATTATAGTGTCTAGGGGTCTGTGTCCCTGAGCGCTTAGTGATATAGTTTCCCTGGGGGCTGTAGTGGGAGTTGGGTTACGCTTGATTGTCCGGTAGGAGAGAAAAAAAAAGAAGAAGACATTCTGGACAACAATTGGTAGGTAAAAAACAAAAAATTTTTAACAACCTAACCTAAATTATTCAGTGGTAGCAGAGCGTAGTTGCGAAAGGGCAACAAAAGGTAAACATCATGGCGAAAGAAAGATGGAAGTGAGGAGCAACTAAGACAGGAAAGTCAGGAGAGCAAAACAGTAATGAGAGGAAGGAGATATTGTCCAGAATTTCAAGGTTTAGAGGGAGAAGATTATGACATGTGGAGAAAGAGAGTAATGTTGTGGTACAAGCTCGAAGGAAAGTTTTTGGAATATCCAGGAGGAGAGGTTATGCTTAGTTTGGGAGGAAAGGCATTCCAAAGTGTTTACAATGTAGAGTTAGAGGGGTTGGAAAAACATGTAGCGGTGGAAAAGTATTAGAGGTACTGATAAGAGATTTGGAAAGGAGAAGAGTAGAGATAGATATGATAAGATTTTAGAATTTTTCAAGATAAGGTAGGAAAATAAACGAATCCATAAGGGACTATGTTGCAAGATATGAGATGATTGAGGATAATTGTAAAAAGGCTGGAAAGGTAGACCTAGGAGAGGATATGAGATGTGTTCACTTGTTAGAAGGTGCAAATATAGGAGAAAATCAGAGACAAATGGTATTGGCATATTGTGGGAAAGGTGATTGGGTGTTTGAGGAATTTAAAAGTGGACTACTCAACGTTTGTGAAGGAATAGGAAAGAAGGAATCAAAAGAATGGTTGTTGCAAGAACAGAACTTAGAAACTAGTAGGGGTGAGGAAAAAGAACAGAAAAGGTTAAATCCTAAAAACGCATATGGACAAGTTATGAAATGTATTGTTTGCAGATCTGAATACCATTTTGCAGCACAGTGCCCCATGAAAGGTAAATGGAGAAAACAGGAAGGAAGTGAAGGTAGAAGTGATCATGATAGGTCATAAAGAAAAAGAACAAAGAGGAATTGTATTGGGGGGTTTCGGAAGAGGAAGAGGAAGATTCTTTGAGAAAAGTAAACAAGAGGTAGGAAGTCAAAGAGCATTCATTGGGCAAAAAGAAGGAAAGGAAGAGTGGAACGAGTATGGGAACATATGGCCAATTGTTGATACAGGGTGTAGTGCCAATGTCATAGGGGAGAAGTGACTAGGCCATGTATTGGGTAGTATGTCTTGGAAGGAAAGAGAGGAGGTGAGGAAATCTATGGAAGTGATAGAGGGGAATTATGTTTTTGGGGAATCTAAATATAAAGCAGTTAAAAGAATTAGAATACCTTGTTCATTTTTTAGATGGGATTTTTATTTAATAACAGATGTGGTACAAGGGGATACATACCGTGGTTATTAGTTGTTGGGGAGGGAATCATTAAGGAAAATGGGAGCATGTATTAACTTGAATACTTATGAAATGACAATAGGGGCTTTTAGGAATGTAAGAGTTCCTCTAAGAGTTGATGAAAGAGGTCATTTAAGGATTAGTTTAAGAAAAGGTATAAAGAAAGGAAATATGGTGGGAGGGTAATGTGAAAAATAGTTTAGAAGATAAACAGGAAAGGAAAAAATACTAAAAAGACTGCATGTTCAGTTCGGGCATCCTAGCAAAGAAAGATTAGGGGAATTGATTAAGGATGCATATAGAGATGAAATGGAAAAGGAGACTCTGAGAGATATCAAGGAGGATATAGGGGAATTGAGTGATAATTGTGAGGTATGTATAAGATATAAAAAAACTCCTAGCAGACCCACAGTTGGGTTGTCACTAGCAAAAAGATTTAATGAAACTGTAGCCATGGATTTAGGTGAATTGGAAGGAAATAAATTTTTGGTGATGTTGGATTTAGGAACAGGGTATTGTCAAGCAAGCTGGGTAAAGAATAAAGAGCCAAAGGAGATAGTAGGTAAGATTCTGGAAAGATGGATTAGTATATTTGGTACCCCAGAAAGGATTATAAGCGACAATAGGTCTTGAATTTCAGAATGAGGATATGAAACTACTGTGTGAGAGATTTAGTATAAAGCAATTGGCAACAGCAAGCTGAGAGTCCATGGAGTAATGGGAGGTGTGAAAAGATGGTGGGACTGTTGAAGGATTCTATGAGAAAGATGAAAGAAGGGTGTAATAAGGAAACGTGTTTACTTTGGTCAGTTGGAGCTAAAAATTGGATTACTGGATAAAGGAGGATACACCCCTAATCAATTGGTATTTGGTAGGAATGGAAAGTTGCCAAACAATACGGTTGAAGAAGAAAGAAGTATGGGGGTAGTTGGTAACGAAAGTGAACAATTAAGGGAGACAATAGAAGGAATACATAAGGCAAGAGAGGCTCATTGTGAAACAGGAAGCAGAAGATAGGGTTGAAGAGGGCTATGAAAGGTCAAATAAGAGAACATAAGTTAGAATTAGCTGAATCTGGAGAAGAGGTGTATTATAAAAGGGAGATAGATAATAATTGGAGAGGCCCTGCTAAAGTCATAGGTAGAGATGGGAAGACGGTGATAGTAAAACATGGAGGTACTTTGCGAGAAATTGCTAGAGTTCATATTACAAGGTTAGCGGGTATTGAACAGAAAGATGAGAAAAAGAGTGTT
>SEYY01000242.1:69248-91748 GCA_009176605.1 Armadillidium nasatum
ATAGAGGAGGTACAAGACCCCAAAACAGTGTTCCCAGTTGAGAAACATTCTCAGAACATTCTTATGACTCAATCGTGCCATTCAAAATTAATTTAATACTTTGTGAAATGTAAAAACTTGGCAGAGATCAAACACGTCTAAAAAAAAACGTCTTGACGGTCTATGTATGCTGATTGTGTGCTGAAAAATAGTTGTGAATAAAAGAAAAAAGCTGGAAGAACAACAAAGAATATATACCTCCGAAAACAATATATATATATATATTATATATATATATATATATATATATATATATATATATATATATATATATATATATATATATATATATATATATATATATATATATATATATATATATATTTTTATATAAAACAAAATTTGCTTACTGCATTTTTAATCATTTTTTAAAAGCTTCCCTTATATTTTAATGTTCAAAGAAATCTCCACTACATTTTTGCGTACATGACGATTTCGTTCTAAAATACATATGAAAAACATATACTGTAATTTTTATTTGTTATTGATTATAAAAAAAAATCCCATTAAAAAGGTATTGATTAAAATAATAATGCAGCATTCCGAATGCACATCAGTCCGCTAAGTTTCTAACATGAAAAAATAAAAAAAAATCATCAGTGTTTGTATAGGGCACCTCGCAAGCGGCCCAAATATAATATATACTGTAGCTAGCATGGCTCGCTGCGCCTTACTATATTAAATCATACCGTGGTTTTTCGGAGAAAAATTTTCTTTGCCGCGTGAAGTAAGAAGACGCTATCGTAGGACGTTTTTCTAACTTAGGCTACAACCGTTTTGTTATATGGTGTATTGTGTATATTTTGTTGGATTTATTTGCTTGCCAGTGATATTACGCAATCATCTACACTGTTTACATATCAGCCAACAGTATTTATTACTCACACAGTGCCCTTCAGAGTAGTCTTCGCCACCAGAAGGTTTCTCTTGGCCTGCTGTATACTACATTTGAGCCTTCAGACATCAGTGGATGCCCACTACCTTTCTGGCAAGGCAGGTTGCCAAAGCACTAGAAAAGGGTTTTTGTTCTTGTTCTGAGTTTTTCCTATTTGGAGAACTGTTGTGGTTTTATTTGGATACCTTTATTTTTGTAAAAATAAACGAACAAACACCAGCCTTCATTATTCAAACCTACAACATACGTCAAAATGCCCTCAATTGGCCCAACATCACATTGTTGACCCATGGAGTGAGGAATCTGGATGGATCACAGTTGGAACGTGGAACACAACTTGAAACCCTTCTAGTGGGATTGTTTC
Source organism: Armadillidium nasatum (assembly GCA_009176605.1). Lineage (NCBI taxonomy): Eukaryota > Metazoa > Arthropoda > Malacostraca > Isopoda > Armadillidiidae > Armadillidium > Armadillidium nasatum. The sequence goes on from SEYY01000242.1 coordinate 70,547, forward strand.
TTATGTATTTGTTACTTAATTTTTACATTTTGTCTTATATATATATATATATATATATATATATATATATATATATATATATATATATATATATATATATATATATATATATATATATATATATATATATATATATATATATATATATATATATATATATTATTATTTTTATTATTAATTATATTACATAATGTCACACAACGATTCCCCCCCGCCTGCTGCATCTCAACCTGCACCTTTCTTCCCACGCTACATCCCTGATGATGTAGATTTGTGGCTGTTACAACTGGAGGCCATTTTTCCCTTGGCTACAGAGGTTAAGTTTAGGGCACTGGTCTCTCTTCTCCCACCAGAGGTCCTGCGTGTAGTTAAAGATGCACTACCGACTATCCAAGTATCTCCAGACCCTTACACAGCATTAAAGACAGAGCTGCTGAATAGGGTCGCTACTTCGAGGGAGGAGCGAATTGCTCAACTTCTGAGTCATGAGGCCCTTGGAGACCGCACTCCAAGGCAACTCATGACCCATTTGTTGGGTCAATTAGGGTCTCCGCCGACCGAGTCTGAGACCCTCCTTATTAGGGAGCTCTTCCTTAAGAAGCTTCCTGTCACTGCTCAGGGGATACTTGCAGCTACAGTCTCCTTCTCCTTCTACACCTCCTTCAGGAGATCGCATCCATCGCTGACAGAATCTTTCGTACCTACCACTCTTCTACTGTCAATATTTCTGCTGCGACCACCTCTTCTGTACCTTCTACTTTCTCTCTTCCTCTGGCGTCTACTTTCACACCTTCTACTGTTGCTTCTGCTTCTGCACTTCCTCCTTCAGGTCTGGCACATGACCTACACACACGGGTTGCTTGTTTAGAATCCAAAGGTGGATTCCCTTCAAGCTTCTATCAACTCCCTTATTATTTCCATCTCTTCTTCTAACCGTGCTCGTTCTTCTACCCCTTCTTCTCGTTCAGGTACTCCACACGGTCGTGCTCCCTCACCTTCTCGCAGAAGGGACCCTACTATGTGCTATTACCATAGCACATATGGGGATCGTGCTCTCAAGTGCAACAAGCCTTGTACCTTTTCAGGGAAACGTTCCGACCAGTCAGTAATTGCTGTAGCTGACACTGGTCTTTCTTCCCAACCTTCACAGCAACGCCTTCTTCGGATTATCAATGACCCCTTATCTTCGTCTCAATTATTCTGGTCGATACAGGTGCCGAAATTTCGCTCCTGCCGAAGGCTTACTCTTCTTCCACCTCTTTCCTTGGTCCTTCTTTGTATGCGGCTAATGGCTCTGCCATTGCAACATATGGTGAAAAAAGTTTGACCTTGGATTTAGGCCTCCGGCGGTGTCTCCGTTGGATATTCACTATCGCTGACGTCTCTCAACCCATTCATAGGGGCAGACTTCCTGTCCCACTTCGGGTTAGTTGTTGATCTGCGTCACAAGCGCTTGATTGACAACTGCACATTTCTCTCTGCTCGGGATGTTTATTTTCCACTCAGCATTTTAGTATTTCTTCGGTAGTACCTTCTTCGCCTTCTACCTTCTTCTGAGTTCTCTTCCATGCTTTCTCAGGACTTTTCCCTCACTCCTTAAGCCTTGCTCTTCAGAAGCCCCGGTCAAGCATAATGTGGAGCACCACATTGAGACCTCCGGCTCTCCTGTTTTCGCTCGTCCTCGAAGACTCGCTCCTGAAAGGCTTAAGGTCGCTCGTGCAGAGTTCGAGCACATGCTCGACCTCGGGATTATTTGTCCTTCCAAATCTGCATGGTCTTCTCCTCTTCACCTGGTTCCCAAGTCTACTCCAGGTGACTGGCGTCCCCGTGGGGACTATCGGGCCCTGAATGCTGCCACTGTGCCTGACAGATACTCTCTCCCGCACATTCAGGATTTCACTTCTCCATCTTCATGGCTGTACAATATTCTCTAAAGTGGATTTGGTTCGTGCTTACCACCAGATTCCTGTAGCCCCGGAGGATATTCCTAAAACAGCCATCACCATCTACACTGTTTACATATCAGCCAACAGTATTTATTACTCACACAGCGCCCTTCAGAGTAGTCTTCGCCACCAGAAGGTTTCTCTTGGCCTGCTGTATACTACATTTGAGCCTTCAGACATCAGTGGATGCCCACTACTTTTCTGGCAAGGCAGGTTGCCAAAGCACTAGAAAAGGGTTTTTGTTCTTGTTCTGAGTTTTTCCTATTTGGAGAACTGTTGTGTTTTTATTTGGATACCTTTATTTTTGTAAAAATAAACGAACAAACACCAGCCTTCATTATTCAAACCTACAACATACGTCAAAATGCCCTCAATTGGCCCAACATCACAATACAATAAATAGGACTCGACGTCACAAGACGCATGCGTGCTTATATGTTATATATTATTACTAATAAAAGTAATTGGCACCAAATAACAAGCCCTTAAATTAAAGAAAATTTGACAATATAAGTTTCTCGGCAGTTAATTTTGAATTTACCACAAATATTTGTATATTAAAAAAGTAAAATAAAATAAAAAATAATATGTAATTTTCAATTAGATTTATTTGTTTTTGTCGCAAATTTTATTGTAAAAAAATTTGGACCAGCCATTAGTATTCAACTCAAAATTATAAATGAATGGCTTTACGGGGGATTTCGCGCATCTTTGTGGCCGTTAATACCTCTAATTTCTAAATTTATATAATACTACTCATAATTACTTATTTTTAATTGTTATATCCTCTTTTAAATTCATCTTTCATTAAAAAAAAACTCATTGTAAGTGGTGAGTCAGGTTTATATCGTACAAAAATTCTTTTGTGTATAATTTGTCACACACCTGTCGGCAGGTTCTAACACTCAAATTCGTATTCTAGGCATCACGCCCATCCGATGCATATATATAACTCCTCAATCGACAGTATATATATATATATATATATATATATATATATATATATATATATATATATATATATATATATATATATATATATATATATATATATATATATATATATATATATATATATATACATACAACTTCCTAGTGGCCTACCAAATTTACATATTCATCTTTAATGTCAAATTACTTTATCTTAGAGTTTTTCTACCGTTTTTTTTTCATAGTTTTTCAGGCTCCTGAGTCTTCGGGCTTATCCAGGTCCATTGTTTGAACCTGATCCTTCAATTATTGACTAAAAATTAACGTAATTAATCTCTTAGGCTTTTTTCCTTTAGAAACCTCTATTTCTTTGAGAATAGGGTTTCGATTGTCACAAATATTATGCAGTTGTTTCTCTATGCAACAAGGATCATATTTTTATCCTTGATTCTCCTAAATTTTAATTAATTAATAAATAATTGATCATTTATTATTTTTATTAGCTTATATTCCATATCTTTTCAACTTCTGTTCCGATTTGTCTCAAATTTTGACATTTTTTTCCTTGTATGGTGTACTAGGGTAATCGTTTAATCAATTATATAATTAATTATAAAAATAGTGTAATATTATTTATTAGAAAATGGCGACTAGTTCCCGCCAAATTGTGTTACCAATTTATGGACATACTTTCCACCAAAGGTGATATTTTGTAACACAATTATTGGCGTTCTTATGTAGTTTTACGCTATTTCCTTCATTCACTTCGGATTATTTTATTTAATAGTTAATTTTCATATTAATTTTTAATCAATTAAAATTCTATTTAATTATTCATGTTTGTTCCAAATGGCATAACAAAATGGTTCTGTATGACAATTTCTTCCCCTTTAAAAGGCCGAGGAGTGACTTTTGCGGCACTTGAGCTTTGCCTAACTACCCGAAGGTTCTGTCCATCGTCCCTTGTTTTACTCGACATTACCTTCTTGTATTAATATCACCACCCGATTGTTAATATTGTTAGTTTTCCCATTGCTTTTTTGCCAGCACCCTCTTTAACGCAACATTTGTCTTTTACACTTACTTGCGTCAGAGTACGAACCTCCTCGTTAGGCATTAGGATTCGCACAAGTGAATCGTAATTGTAGGGTTTGACCAAGGATTGGGTCGTCAGACGGAAACTTACATCTTTAATTCGTTCACTGGTAATCTTCCGTAAGTTTTGCTTTATAGTTTTGAGACCCCTGGACATAGTTTATTAAATGTTTGTTTTATCCGGTTTTCCATACAGCTTAGGGAATTTTTCTTTGCCTTTTTTTTTACAGTTATCTTTTTTTACCACCCAATTTAAAACAGTTTAGGGAATTTGTCTCATTCTTATCCGATTTAGAGTCACTTTCTGTTGGTGTCATTTTTGCAAGGAGGTTTATAGCCTCTTAAGATTTTATGTTATCTATTTGGATGATATGAAGTTTTTTGAGGGTACGATTTAAAATTTTCCTTGCAAAGTGGTCATCTTAATTTAGGGTCCTAACTGATTGCTTCAATAGTTCCTACATATATTTTTTCTCTGGTTTTCATCACTGGAGGGAAAATATACGCGAACGACGAAGTAGTCATCTTCATTGAAATATTCGTTATGTTTACTACTATTTCTTCTTCTCCAAGTTTAGGTAACAACGATAGGAGATGAGGAAAAATAATTAACTTTGGCTTCAATCGTATTTTCATTCCTAATCTCTGACTGTCCAATCCTATTTTATAAAATTGATAATATAGTTTAATATTGTCATTCATATTTTGTGGTGTAAAAACACTTTGTTTAAAACTATATTCTAAATGGGGCTTGTATAACATTACTTATCTCCTCCCCTTGCATAATACACTTATGAATAATAAGGGTTATATTTGAACGCAAAATTATCCTAAAATATATTTAAAATTCATTAAATATATTGTATTATCTATAATCGTCGAATTGGAATAACTTATTTTAATGCTAACAATTCCATTGTAATTGTTATTGTAGATAATAACGATCATAAGTGAAAATTTATGAACAAACCTCTCACGACGAGAGTCTGCATAATTCTGACTGTAAAATCAGTGATAGCTCCTTTTAAGTTTCAAACGTAGGCCGAAAGGAAATTCGGGAGAAGTCGAGAAACTTTATATTCACTCACAAATTTTCATTTATTTAGATGTGTAATTTGCTCTAGGATCATCTAACATTTTTTATCGATGGTTCATGGTAATTAGTTAAATGATTACATAATTATTAAAATTCACTTTAATTGAATAAGTTAAGATTTTTAATATTTGACTCACATTTTCCATTTCCGAGGTTTTTACTTTTATTTTTTCTGACTCGTTCGCAGAGTCACAGTCGCAGACGATTTTTATCATTGAGTGGTCAGCTGATTATATATTATTTCAAAATTCTTATATTTTGCTTCTTAGTAGATAAAATTATCTATGGTGTTTCAAATTTCAAAATACACCCAAAATCTAGATATCTTTTTTGGATGGCAATATCAAAATTTGATGTTGTCTGTTTTAACAGGTGTTAGGACTTTGTTTTTTGCACGTTTAACAACCAGATTAAAAATGTAAATTGCGTATAAAAGAAATACTCGCTAATATCTCTTACGATTGATGAAACATCTTTCAGAACTTTTGCCACGTAATGTATTTACAATATAAGGCCAATTAATATAGATATTTGAGGTTTTCTTATTTGAAAGTTTGGAATTGAAATTAGATTCTGAAACTATATTTAGAACTTGACTGTCATGACTTTAGACAGTCTGCCCTGCTTAGCTTAATATTTGATTATTTGATATAGGGTATAGACCTGTTAGGCATACTACTGAGTTTAATATTTGACTATTTGGTTTTGATTTGTGGCATAAAGAGTTGAGTTTTCATGCCCAGGAGTTTAAATGGGAAGACCTATTTAATTAAAAAAGACCATTTGTCTTTGAATTTACCCATTAACTTAAATATAGCCTTTAACCTTTAAAAGGCACTCCTCCAAAATTTCAAGTTTTGGAAATCAAGAAGTAATTATTAAATTTAGCTTTCAAAGCTTTTATTTTCTGGTGAGTAACACCCAATTGATTTTTATTGATTTTGTTTACCTTTTTTTAGGCTAATATATTAACTAGTTTGGTTTATTTACTCTTTATTGGGATGACAGTTACAGTTTATTTTAGTCTTCAGGGTTTCCATAACAGGAAATTCTCAAAAATATATGTATGAAAACAGCTGTTGCATTCTTGCAGATATATATATATATATATATATATATATATATATATATATATTATATATATATTATATATATATATATATATATATATATATATATATATTATATATATATATATATATATATATATATATATATATATATATATATATATATATATATAATAAGATATAGATATTTCTAATCTAAGTTGGAATTTTATTATATGTTATTATCATTGTATTTTTCTTTCAGCTTGCGTGGTTATACACATATTAAGTAAATTATACAAGCATTCTCCTTCTAAATTAAATTCGTTTGCGTGTTAGTCTGAGGTACTTCTCCACCTCAGATGAATATTTGATTTAAACATCCACTCACCTTTTTCCTTTTCTTCGCTAGTCTTCTATGCATTTCTCATCTTTAGGTGTGGCTTTAATATTACTGTTGTTTTTCATTCTGCTTCATAAGAATTTGTTGTAATGTTGTAAAATATTGTAATTATATGTTCGTGGAGACATAAACTGAAGAGTTAAAAATATCCACAATTAGATTGAACAAGGCTAAGCGGACTTTCATCCCAAAACCGAAAGGTTTATTAAAATTGGTGAATCACACACAAATTTGAATATTACTGCAAAAATTCATATTTTTGACTTCGTAACATTCGTACCGTATTTTCAATGCTATACCGATTTTAACATTTATCAATGTAAAAATTTTGACTTTAAGGTGCTGTGCATATCTAGCTCTGGCGTTGGCCAGAGAAATTCGTACAGACATCAGGGTACAGAAATTAGCACAACATATTGAACACTTAATTATTAGTTGTTGCTTTTCAGAACACTCTTTTTTTAGTCACTTTATTAAGTAATTTCTCTTTATTAACAGTTAAATTAAGGTTAGGCTCTATCCTATCTGTTGTTAATCACTTCACACATAGAGATTAGACGCTTCTCGTCATTTTATTAATCTCTTTTCTTTCTTCACATCTTCTCCAACCACATGTTGACTGGTTCTTTGGTATTGTTAACAAATTCGTGGTTGATTCACTATCAGTTTTCTATACCAAGGGAGGAACTTGTTACTCAATTATCCTGGTGATTATCACCGGGTTATTTACAGTCACTGGGAGATTGAGTAACAGTTTTAAATAGTTACTGGCGGGACTCGGCCCTGTGGTCCTTAATGACGAGAAGCCCCGGTATATATATATATATATATATATATATATATATATATATATATGTATATTATAGGGTAGAAGAAAAGAGAGAAAGAAGAAAGAAGAAGAAGAAGTAGAGAAGAAAATCACTGGATTGGGTTTGGACGGTGTGATGTTGGAAGTAGAAGGAGATTAGATGTTATTAAATATATTATATATATTATTTCTTTATTTCAGGTGTTTAGTTTAAAGTTAAAGGATAAAAGGAAAGGCTCATAAATTCTCCCTTTTGAGTAATTTATATATTTATATAAGGAAAGGTAAATTAGTATTTTAATATTTAGAATTAAGTAAATATATAGAGTTGAACAACTCTAAGAAAGAAAAGAATATTTTTAGTTTAGAGAAGAAAGAAGAGGAAGAAATTGCCTATACATTTCCTATCGGTTAGCAAGGGGGCCTTTTATCTTATTATAGTGTCTAGGGGTCTGTGTCCCTGAGCGCTTAGTGATATAGTTTCCCTGGGGGCTGTAGTGGGAGTTGGGTTACACTTGATTGTCCGGTAGGAGATAGGATCGAAAAAGAAGAAGGCAGTCTGGACAACAATTTGGTAGGTAAAAAACAAAAAATTTTTAACAAACCTAACCTAATTTTATCAGTGGTAGCAGAGCGTAGTTGCGAAAGGGCAACAAAAGGTAAACATCATGGCGAAAGAAAGATGGAAGTGAGGAGCAACTAAGACAGGAAAGTCAGGAGAGAAAAACAGTAATGAGAGGAAGGAGATATTGTCCAGAATTTCAAGGCTTTACAGGGAGAAGATTATGACATGTGGAGAAAGAGAGTAATGTTGTGGTACAAGCTCGAAGGAAAGTTTTTGGAATATCCAGGAGGAGAGGTTATGCTTAGTTTGGGAGGAAAGGCATTCCAAAGTGTTTACAATGTAGAGTTAGAGGGGTTGGAAAAACATGTAGCGGTGGAAAAAGTATTAGAGGTACTGGATAAGAGATTTGGAAAGGAGAAGAGTAGAGATAGATATGATAAGATTTTAGAATTTTTCAAGATAGGTAGGAAAATAAACGAATCCATAAGGGACTATGTTGCAAGATATGAGATGATTGAGGATAATTGTAAAAAGGCTGGAAAGGTAGACCTAGGAGAGGATATGAGATGTGTTCACTTGTTAGAAGGTGCAAATATAGGAGAAAATCCAGAGGCAAATGGTATTGGCATATTGTGGGAAAGGTGATTGGGTGTTTGAGGAATTTAAAAGTGGACTACTCAACGTTTGTGAAGGAATAGGAAAGAAGGAATCAAAAGAATGGTTGTTGCAAGAACAGACCTTAGAAACTAATAGGGGTGAGGAAAAAGAACAGAAAAGGTTAAATCCTAAAAACGCATATGGACAAGTTATGAAATGTATTGTTTGCAGATCTGAATACCATTTTGCAGCACAGTGCCCCATGAAAGGTAAATGGAGAAAACAGGAAGGATGTGAAGGTAGAAGTGATATGATAGGTCATAAAGAAAAAGAACAAAGAGGAATTGTATTGGGGGGTTTCGGAAGAGGAAGAGGAAGATTCTTTGAGAAAAGTAAACAAGAGGTAGGAAGTCAAAGAGCATTCATTGGGCAAAAAGAAGGAAAGGAAGAGTGGAACGAGTATGGGAACATATGGCCAATTGTTGATACAGGGTGTAGTGCCAACGTCATAGGGGAGAAGTGACTAGGCCATGTATTGGGTAGTATGTCTTGGAAGGAAAGAGAGGAGGTGAGGAAATCTATGGAAGTGATAGAGGGGAATTATGTTTTTGGGGAATCTAAATATAAAGCAGTTAAAAGAATTAGAATACCTTGTTCATTTTTTAGATGGGATTTTTATTTAATTACAGATGTGGTACAAGGGGATATACCGTGGTTGTTGGGGAGGGAATCATTAAGGAAAATGAGAGCATGCATTAACTTGAATCACTATGAAATGACGATAGGGGTCTTTAAGAATGTACGGGTTCCTCTACGAGTAGATGAAAGAGGTCATTTAAGGATTAGTCTAAGAAGGGGTATAAAGAAGGAAATATGGTGGGAGGGTAATGTGAAAAATAGTTTAGAAGATAAACAGGAAAGGAAAAAAATACTAAAAAGACTGCATGTTCAGTTCGGGCACCCTAGCAAAGAAAGATTAGGGGAATTGATTAAGGATGCATATAGAGATGAAATGGAAAAGGAGACTCTGAGAGATATCAAGGAGGATATAGGGGAATTGAGTGATAATTGTGAGGTATGTATAAGATATAAGAAAACTCCTAGCAGACCCACAGTTGGGTTGTCACTAGCAAAAAGATTTAATGAAACTGTAGCCATGGATTTAGGTGAATTGGAAGGAAATAAATTTTTGGTGATGTTGGATTTAGGAACAGGGTACTGTCAAGCAAGCTGGGTAAAGAATAAAGAGCCAAAGGAGATAGTAGGTAAGATTCTGGAAAGATGGATTAGTATATTTGGTGCCCCAGAAAGGATTATTAGCGACAATGGTCTTGAATTTCAAAATGAGGATATGAAACTGCTGTGTGAGAGATTTAGTATAAAGCAATTGGCAACAGCAGCTGAGAGTCCATGGAGTAATGGGAGGTGTGAAAAGATGGTGGGGCTGTTGAAGGATTCTATGAGAAAGATGAAAGAAGAAGGGTGTAATAAGGAAACGTGTTTACTTTGGTCAGTTGGAGCAAAAAATTGGTTACTGGATAAAGGAGGATACACCCCTAATCAATTGGTATTTGGTAGGAATGGAAAGTTGCCAAATAATACTGGATGAAGAAGAAAGAAGTATGGGGGTAGTTGGTAACGAAAGTGAACAATTAAGGGAGACAATAGAAGGAATACATAAGGCAAGAGAAGCTCATGTGAAACAGGAAGCTGAAGATAAGGTAAAGAGGGCTATGAAAGGTCAAATAAGAGAACATAAGTTAGAATTAGCTGAACCTGGAGAAGAGGTGTATTATAAAAGAGAGATAGATAAGAATTGGAGAGGCCCTGCTAAAGTCATAGGTAGAGATGGGAAGACGGTAATAGTAAAACATGGAGGTACTTTGCGAGAAATTGCGAGAGTTCATATTACAAGGTTAGCGGGTATTGAACAGAAAGATGAGGAAAAGAGTGTTGTAGTAACAAATGAAGATGATAACGATCTGAGTGAAAAGGCTGATCAAATAGGGGATACACAAAAAATGAAAAGGATCATGGACAATGAGAAAGACGAGTGGCAAGAAGTGGAATACTATAGAATGCAGGAAGAGGAAGAAGAACAACATAGGGAAGAGGATGAACCAGATGAGGAAGCTGAGGAAAGGAGGGTGACAAAAGTCAAGATTGGAAAAAGGTATATAGCTACTAAAAGAGAAAGTGGAGATAAAGTGAAGGTTAAAATACTCAGTAGAGCAGGGAAAGCTACAAGCAAGAAATGGAGTGATAGTTTTAATGTTCAGAATATTGAAAATGGAGAAGAGGGTTGGATGGACTTTAGAGACTTGACTGATGTAGAGGAAATTAGCGACGAAGAAGAGGTATGGCTAGGTAATAGTCTGCAAAGTGAAAGAGTTTTAAGTGCAAAATTGTGTGAGATAGAGAACTGGGAAGAAAATGATGTTTTTAAAAGAGTAAAAGATAAAGGACAAAAGAGAATATCCTTAAGATGGGTGATTACAGAGAAAATTCAGGATGGAGAGGAGAAATGTAAAGCAAGATTAGTTGCTAGGGGTTTTGAGGAGGAAGGAGAGGAGCTGGTAACGGAGTCACCAACATGTTCAGGAGAGGTGTTGAGAATGTGCCTGACTATTATGAAAATGAAGGGATGGAAATGTAATTCCATTGATATTAAAACAGCTTATTTACAGGGAGACAGAATAAAAAGGAAGGTTTGGGTTATTCCTCCCAAAGAGGCTAAGGAGAAAGGACTATGGGAGTTAAAGAAGACAGTGTATGGGTTAAAAGATGCAGCAAGGGTATGGTTTGATAAAGTGGTAAAGATTATAACTGAGTTGGGGGGTGTGAAGAGTAAGTTAGAACCAGCATTATTTGTTTGGAAAAAAGAAGGAAAGATGATAGGTATCATGTGCACTCATGTTGATGATTTTTGTTTTGGAGGCAACAAAGAGTTTTTTGAGAATATCATTACAGGCCTTAAAAGCAGATTGAAAAGGATAGGAACGGAGGAAGTGTCTGAATTTAAGTATATTGGGATAAATATAGAAGAAAGAGAGGAAGGTGTCTGGTTAGAACAGAACAAATACATAGACGATATAAATATACCTGAAAGTAGAGATTTCTTTGGAAACAGAGAAATGGAAGGAAAAGAATTAACTCTATATAGATCATTGGTAGGTCAAATGAATTGGATCAGCGGTCAGACAAGACCAGATCTATCTTATTATGTAAGTGAAAGGAGTAGGTACTTTCGTGGAGGTAAAGTAGAGGAAATGAGAAAGGTGATAAACATATTAAAAAGAGCAAAAAATATGAGAGTAGGTGTTTTGTTAGGTAAACTAAAAGACAATGTAGAAATAGAAGTTTTTACAGATGCATCATATGGGAACAGTATCGATGAAAGTCCCCAGATAGGCTATATAGTAGCATTGAAGGATAATGAAGGTAATAGAAGCCCGATTGTATGGAAATCGAAATGTGTCAGGAGAGTAGCAAGATCCACAATTGAGGCTGAAGCTATAGGTCTGATAGAAGGTATTGAGGCAGGTATTTTTTTTAAGTGAATGTTGGTTGGAAATGATGGGAGGCGATAGATTAAAAGTAAAGGTGTATACAGATAGCAAAACACTAAAAACTGCCATATACTCTGAAACTAAAGTATTAAGCAAAAACCTAAGGATAGATTTGGCATGGATTAAATGGGTCTTGGAGATGGAGAAGATTGAAGGAGTAGAATGGGTAACTACAAAATGTCAAATAGCTGATGTATTTACGAAAGGTAGAGTTGATAGTAATTTGATTAAAGAGTATGTAGAAGGGAAGAGAGGAGGAGAGAGAAAGGTATAAGATTGTATATTTATAGGGTAAGAAAAGAGAAGAAGAAGAAAGAAGAAGAAGAAGAAGTAGAGAAGAAAATCACTGGATTGGGTTTGGACGGTGTGATGTTGGAAGTAGAAGGAGATTAGATGTTATTAAATATATTATATATATTATTTCTCTATTTCAGGTGTTTAGTTAAAAGTTAAAGGATAAAAGGAAGGGCTCATAAATTCTCCCTTTTGAGTAATTTATATATTTATATAAGGAAAGGAATAATTATTATTTTAATATTTAGAATTAAGTAAATATATAGAGTCGAACAACTCTAAGAAAGAAAAGAATATTTTTAGTTTAGAGAAGAAAGAAGAGGAAGAAATTACCTATACATTTCCTATCGGTTAGCAAGGGGGCCTTTTATCTTATTATAGTGTCTAGGGTCTGTGTCCCTGAGCGCTTAGTGATATAGTTTCCCTGGGGGCTGTAGTGGGAGTTGGGTTACGCTTGATTGTCCGGTAGGAGAGAAAAAAAGAAGAAGACATTCTGGACAACAATTGGTAGGTAAAAAAAATTTTTAACAACCTAACCTAAATTATATATATATATATATATATATATATATATATATATATATATATATATATATATATATATATATATATATATATATATATATATATATATATATATATATATATATATATATATATATTAAATTAAGATACTTTAAAAAAAATACTCAATTTGCAAATACATGTTTTCTTCGAAAACAAAAGTATTAAATACAATATTTACTCATTTACAAATCTTAATTTTGACTTAATCAGTTTTGCCTACCGATATTAGAACATATAAATCATAACATTTTGTCTACCTTCAAATTTCGTTACAAGAAAAAATATTTTTCTATGAGCTCATATGTGGCATTTCCTATAAACCACAAAAGGGTATAGGTATAACAAAGTAGCAAGAAATATTAATTTCAACTATTTTCATGATTATTAAAATTTAAGAATGCAATATTAAAATAAAGATAAGTTTAATCACTATAAGTTGGAAAATTTTATTTGTATTTTGTAAATATAGGAACTCGTCAGAAACATACATTTTTGTGCTCTCAATTTTTTTGTTAACATCTATGCAACAACCATGTTTTTACATAATATATTTTAAATATTTTCTCTTTTCTACAAACAAAAACAAAAAAAACGACTATAATATAGTAATAAATAAATAAATAAATAAATAAATAAATAAATAAATAAATAAATAAATAAATAAATAAATAAATAAATAAATAAATAAATAAATAAATAAATAAATAAATAAATAAATAAATAAATAAATAAATAAATAAATAAATAAAATAAATAAATAAATAAAAATAAATAAAAAATATAAATAAATATATATATATATATATATATATATATATATATATATATATATATATATATATATATATATATATATATATATATATATATATATATAGGGACGGATGAATGAATAAAGTGAATATCCTTTTTACCTTTGGAAAGAAACTTTTTAGTTGAGGTAAAATCGACAACCAACCCCAAAGGATAAGTCTCATCGATAACATTGTAAAAATGCATTAAGGCCTTCGCATCTTCATCAGGAGACCACAAGCACCAATTAAATGAACCATCTTCCACTTCAGTCTTACCAATAACCCCCATCTCAACTCCATTTGATGAAAATACTAACAACAAATTCCTACAATGAGAAAACATTAATTATAATCATCACACGAAATGATAAGTTCCTTTAAGTCTATGAGAAAAAAACATCATTTATTTTGTAAAATGAATTCTACCCAAGAAGGACTAAAGAATTATTAAAAAGGACAAGAGAAAGAAATATAAAAAATGATAAATAAATTCTAGAGTATATTCATAGCATCTTTAATTTTACTTTGTAATTTTACCATTATTATTATTATTATTATTAATTTAAAAGTTAATTACTCAACAATTCTGTACTTACCATTCACTAATGAAAATAGTATAATAAGATAGAGGCTTCTCAGTCTCATTGCTAAAGCAAACATCATCAAAATTAGCAAAAGTTTGGGACTTCCCTTTTGGTGCATTTACGTAAAACAAAGCTGAAATAATAAAATTAATAAAAAAAAGAAGTCAGTATCATGAGTTACATCATGTAGAGCCAAGATTTTTTCAAGAGCTTAAATAATACCTGGTCCAACGTTTATAATATGATATCCGATAAAAAACTCTGTATTAGTAAACCAAGTTATGTCAAAAATAGGCCCAATTTCTGGAACAGTTGGTGCTTGAACACTCCTGACAAATGTTAAGTCTGGCTTAAATAAGGACATAGTTCCATCTGATTTACCAACAGCCAACTGTTTTCCTTTTGCCGACCACGTGACAGCACTGCAATAGTGGGGTAAAAGTTTTATATATATATATATATATATATATATATATATATATATATATATATATATATATATATATATATATATATATATATATATATATATATATATATATATATATATATATATATATATATATATATATATATATAGAAAACAAACTATAATTCATGCCTGATTTTAGTACTAACCTGGCTAAAAGGTCATTTTTATTTGAAAACTCAACCGATGCTTCCTTTATCTTCACCAACGACAGATCGCCTGTAGAGAATACAAGTGCAATGCATGTTGGGTCGCATGGATTCCAGGCGAAAGAAATAACACGAGAATGTGCACTTGCATTAAGTGGTATTGAATAAAATGGAACAGTTTCTTTATCCTGTTAATGATGAAATAATATATGATTAATAAACACACATAATACTTACAATTTTTATTCCTTTTTTATTAAATAGTAATTAATAATTTTCACAAATATAATCAAAAATTGAAAATGCATAACTTACATTTTGTACGACGTTTCTAACATCATAAAAAAATCCAAATGGACAATTATTCACTATTGCTACAACAAACAATGTTAGGCCATCACAACTAACAGAAACATGAGTTACAGCTCCTCTGCAGGAGAAACTAGAAGATAAAGATTTTTCACTCTTGTCAATCAAATCTTTCGTTCTAAAAGCTAAAAATAATAAAAAAAAATAATAAATTGGAAAAATTTAAAAGGATTTAGTCAACTGCATTTCATTTAAAGCACTGGACAAAAAATATATTATATATATATATATATATATATATATATATATATATATATATATTATATATATATATATATATATATATATATATATATATATATATATATATATATATATATATATATATATATATATATATATATATATATATAGTCTTACTTTCTGCTGTAATGTTAAACGTAATTATACCATATTGTGAAAAAGAAAAATGTATTGTAAATAACAGTTAGTGTTGAGAAAAAAAAGGACTAGTAAAGAGAACCAAAGAATTTCCAATATTCAACAAATACTTTATTTACAGAAATTCAATTTAGAAAGATTATTTACCTTTTACAAAATTTTTATGTGCAATAAAAATTATTCCAAATCGATTGGCTGTACATATTAGATTAACCTTATCAAAAGATTCTTCGATATCTTCTGGAGGAATTAGTTCTATCACTTCTGCTCTGAATTTAAATTGCTGAAAAAAAAATTAAATAGAATAATAATAATAATAATAATTCATAAAGAAACAAATTTTTTTAAAGCTTTCATACTATTCAATGGGTTATTGTCATTGTAAATGGTGACCGTCCCCCAACATTATCAAGGTTAGTGTTTATTTAGTGCAGAATAAATAATATTCCAATATATGTAACTAAACTTATATACTTATCATACAGGCAGTCCAATAAAACACTATTTTGACAAATTCCCTTTTGCAATACAGAGAAATACTCTACTGATGTATTCAATTTTTGATTAAGTGTTTTCTACACATTACTCTAAATTTTTTCTACCTCAATTTTCTTCCTCTTCCTTCCATCATACTTTGGGTTTTCTCCTTTCTCTCCCTTCCCTTTAACCCCTAAAGGAAAGAGTAATCGATTTTCTCACTCTACTTGATATTTTCTTTTTTCCATTTTTGTTATTCTCCTTACAACCTTCTCATTAAATTTCTTCAAGCTTCTCTCTAACCTCACCCCTATACAATCAAATTTCTCCAGACTCTCACTTTAATCCTAGTTATGTTTAGTAGAAATAGTGATGACACTTCTTTAATTTCTTAGTTACTCACAGAAAACATTTATATCATCTTAGGTTCTCACCCAAACTGTTGTATACCAAGGAATATTTGTGTTCCTTTCAATTCAGGAATGCGAACCATTCTTACATCTACCATATCAGTTAACAAAAGATGAAGATATTTGAAATTTCCAGTGTTTCAAGGTAAATATGTAACAAAAATAGCTTAAAGGATATTGTAATTAAGTAGTTAATAAATAAATTAAAATCTGCAAAATCAAATAAAACCCGACAAAAACCATTAAAATGTAAAAGTTTTTGAATATTTAATTGTTTATACTGTAATATATATATTTTAATTTTTTTTTAAATTAAATTTTTTAAAATTAAATTTTTTTTTTAAAAAAAAAAAAAAAAAATTATATATATATATATATATAATATATATATATATATATATATATATATATATATATATATATATATATATATATATATATATATATATATATATATATATATGGTGCATTCCATGAAATCAAGTGTGATGTCAGGCTTAAGCCAGCTGCAGTGAAAAATTTTACAGAAACTTGATAAATAAATGTAAAGCATTTTAAAATCTAATTTAAACAATCATTTAATTCAATTAATATAAAAGTCATACAAAGGAATCTATGATAATGTATTAGTCAAGCAAAAATTTTAAAAATACTTTAGTGGCAGCCATGATTAAGAGCACTGGAACCAATGAAATTCAGATATTAAAAATGATTAATGTCTGAATTAAAACAATTCCAAAAATGCTAAAATAATTATCCTTAACATTTGCAAACAAATTTATAAGAGTAAGAAAATTTACAAAAGGTATTTATTCTAACAGGTATAGGCCTAACTCTTCCATGTTTGCTTACATAATATGACCAAGACTAGCAGCAAAAAATTGAAGATAGAAACTTTTATCTTCGATTATTGCTGCTGCGAGCAGAAAATTGTGGGACATTATTTATGAAACAACTCGCTTTAGCAATCTTTAAGATCTTTAAATAATCTTGACCATGAAACTCCCTAGATATATATATACTGTATTTAAGGAAACTATACAGTTAAAATTTCAAAAATATTGCATAACCTTAAAAGTTACTTAAATTTCAAATTTCATCAACACTTCCTAAATGTTTCATTACTGTATTTATTGTACCTACCTTGCGTAATATTTTAACTTACAAAGTAACATATTTCAGCTAAGTAAATCCACATAAGGTAAATAAGTGGTGAAATTTTGACTAAATTTTAAAACTTGATAAAGAGCAATATTATTCCTAAAACTTTATTCAATAGCTTAAAATATTTGAAGTACAGTATGTTAATGAAGAAAAATAATTAATTTTATTTTAACCATAATAATAATAAAAAAAACTAAGCACTTTAATTTTAAAATTTATATATTATATATATAATATATATATATATATATATATATATATATATATATATATATATATATATATATATATATATATATATATATATATATATATATATATATATATATATATATATACTTACATCACCAAGTTCCCTTGGATTTCCAGGTTGCAGCTCCTGTTGAGCCATTAATAGTCTTCTAAGATTAGTTTAGCTGTGAAATGAATAAATTTCTATCCAACTTTGAGACTTGGCCAAAATCCCTGTAAAAATTATATAAATATCTTAGAAATCCAAAAACTGTAGAAAATGATGTGTCATATACATGGAGATTGGTTTACTATAGTAAAGGATATAAATAGAGGATGTGATAAAAATAGAAAAAATATACCATACATAATTGCAAAACTGTAAGGATCTTTATCTTATTTTTATTCATTTATTTAAAATAAAGCCATGCATACAGGTGATAAGTCAATTAAATCATGATTAATAAAAAAATAATATTGTATCAAATATAAACATAAAAATTTCCCTCTATCTATATATCTATCTCCAAATTCCAACCTTTAAACATAGAAAAGTCTACAATTTATTGTTTTTAATATCCCTTGATTAAATGAGTCAGTCTTCTATCCAATGGAAATTATATTCAAAATGATGCAAGTTTAAAGACATGAGTTATTCTCACCAGCATGTGTTATATGGCATGAATGACTCTAGGTGGTATAGATATGTTGCAGGTTTTCAATGGTTACAAAGACCACTTGTAGTGATGAATGTTTTCATAAATTGTCATTACACAGTGAAAGTAGAGATTTGTACTCAACAAGATAACATCTTGTAAAACAATATGAATTGAAAAATTAGTAAATTTCTTTTCATATATGGAATTTTAAATTATAAATACAACTTCATTATAACTTTTATATTTGAATTAAAGATTTTTTTTTAATTGATATTCAGTTCCTCTGGTGAAACAACCATTTTAAACTTTAACTTTGTTTTTAATTCAACACAGGATATTTCAAAACATTACAATTAAATTACTACAATTCATTTTTTTAAAGATATTTTTAAAATTTCAGCTATTAACCAAAATTTCCTTTAAAAAAAGTGCTATATATATATGGTATGTATAATATATTAAGGAGCAACAAGATACTCTACTGCTTTATGTTTTCTTTCAATATTTGCATTCTCTTAATTTTAAAACTAACAAACAAGTTAAACCAAATTGAACAGTTCTTTGATAAATTTAATTCTTACCCATTTAATAATAATGTAAAAAAAATAAATAAGTTATAATAGAATTTAGTTACCTTACCTGGTTGAATTTCTAAGGATCCTTAAATCTTTAGCTTTTGATAAAGGGAAAGTAAATCAGCTATTTCAATTTAAAGTTCTAGTAACTACTGCCTTTAGAAAAAAATAAATAAATAAAAGGTAAACAATAACATATATAAGCTTTCAAAACTTTCACAATCATTTTAATGTATTTAAATAGTTCCTTTTATAGATTGTTTTGTGTAAATACCAAGGGCACAATACTGTCATTCATGGTCAAGAAGATACCAAGTTCCCTGGCAATATAAGCAATCATACAGTATTTACAGTCACAGAGAAAAGTAGCTGGATATTAAAATACTAAATTATAAAATAAATAACCAACTTTCAAAGACAAAATTAACAGGCCAGACTTAATGATCTAATGGTTTGTAAAGAAGTTTTAAAATGCATGACACTTGCTAAATTTGGCTTAATACTATCTTACAAGAAAAATCTAGTGGCTTTAATGTGGTATGTATTAATACATTTTACAGAATCACAAATGTAGTTGGAAATAAGAATTTAAACTAAAAATATGTTACAGTCATATACTGATGAAAAACCAATCTTAAAAGTTACTATCCAAAAACTCAAACTGGTTTATTTTGGAAAAAATGCCACTTTTACCTTTTTTTCCTTTTTTAGAAAGAAGGAAAGCAAGTTGGATACAAAATGTCAAAAGACTGAATGACACTTTTGATAGGGAAGAATTTTTATTTTTCAGTTATCCGAAATTGAAGTCAATAATGGTGTACCAAGCCAGAAAAGTAATGGGCCTCAACGTGGGGAAAGATCTTGTTTTAAAAATTATCCTCAAAATGTGAGCCTGTGCACTAAATCACTTTAAAATAATCTGGATAAAGAATATTATATATTGTAGTTACAATAATGGAACCTATTAAGAAAAGGTTGAAGATACTGAAAATACTGTCTACAAAAGAATTTCCAATTGCTAACCTATCAAATACTGAGATGTTAAATCACAATTTTTTTTTTTTACAATGTTTAGACCTAAGTAAAATCAAGCGACTGCACAAGACTATAGGGCTAGGCCTAAATTTATCAAAATATAATACAACTAATGAAGCAAAACTTCAATGCTTGTCAACTATATAATTTTTTATTTTCGTTTTTGTTTACGAGTACGCTTGCGTGACGCGACCAATATTTTTTTTTTAAAGTTATTTCTAATTATTTATATTTAATTCGTATAAAAATCACAAAATTAAAATGATAATCGTTATATCTCACCTAAAAATATATAAATACACCTGTTGCAAAATCAAAACATTCTAATCTTCAAATATTTGAGTGATTACTTGCTGATGATCAAATTTTTCTTCAAACTATTCCTACACTCTTGTTTTTCTTCTTTCAAAATGTTTGGTATACATTTTATATAAAACGTATTCTTAACATCAAAGAACTGCAAAAAGAAGCCAAAGCACACATGGGCAAAGCATAGCTAAGTTTATCAAAAGAATAAAAATTGAATTCAAAGTTCTAAGTTCTAACATGACTTCTGAACAGGGTTGTGGGTTTTTTTTTATATGAATCATTTAAAAATCATCATTTTTTGATTTTCTTTTTATTTTATTAATTTTAGCTACAACCTTTTTATTAGTAATATTAGTTTTTTTTTGTTTTTTTTAAATGGGGAAAATAGACTCGAGGTACATATATTTCGATACACGAACTGAGTCTAAGAATAAATTAAATTCGTAGGTCAAGGTTCCATTGTAATCAAAAATTTTACTATAAAAATATAAGAATTAATGTACACTATGATATCATATATTTTGTGATAGATTGATGAATGCTGACACATTTTAACCCTAAAGCTTTTTATTCTCTTTGGTTCCTTTTTTTATTCACCTCTACAGTGCTACATAATTCTATAGAACAAATTAACTACAATAAACTTTTTTAATTCGTTTATATTGATAGATATTAGA